>PVJI01013977.1:0-45852 GCA_004026765.1 Micronycteris hirsuta | reverse complement strand
TTATTTTTAGAGAGAGGGGAAGGGAGGGAGAAAGAGAGGGAGAGAAACAGCAATGTATGGTTGCCTCTCACATGGCCCTCACTGGGGACCTTCACTGGGGACCTGGCCTGCAACCCAGGCATGTGCCCCAACTGGGAATCGAACTGGGACCCTCTGGTTCCCAGCCCGCGCTCAATCCACTGAGCTACACCAGCCGGGCAGCTACTTCAGCTTTCTTTTCACTGTATTTGCATGGTGCACCTTTTTCTATCCTTTTGCTATTAATCCACCCATATCATTGTACTTAAAGTGAGTTTCTTGTAGACAGCATATAGTTGGATCTTGTTGTCTTATTTAATCTGGCAGTCTGTCTTTTAATGAGTGTGCTCAGACTATTTATCAGTAGTCTAATTGCTGATATATTTGGATTTGGGGCTACCATTTTACTACTTACTTTCTGTTTGTGCCCTCTTCTGTTCTGTTTATTCCTTTCATGACTTTTATTTTTATATATTTGATGTTTTTAGGATTCCTTTTAAATTAAATCCATTGGGTGTGTGTGTGTGTGTGTGTGTGTTGGGTTTTTTTTTTTTTTTGCCACATCTCTACACAGTCTTTTTTTACTAGTTGTTCTGGTGATTACAATATATAGACTACCTGTCATGCAATATCTGAAAACAGCACTTTCATGTATTTTGTCCAGTTTTATAGTTGTGTACAGTGAGGGCTGGTTGAATATCAGTTTTTTTTTTTTTTTTTTAAGATTTTTATTTATTTATTTTCAGAGAGAGGAGAAGGGAGGGAGAAAGAACAATGTATGGTTTCCTCTCACATGGCCCTCACTGGGGACCCGGCCTGCAACCCAGGCATGTGCCCTGACCGGGAATCGAACCGGGACCCTCTGGTTCCCAGCCCACGCTCAATCCACTGAGCTACACCAGCCGGGCTGAATATCAGTTTTTGTCATGGCTAGAAACATAAATCCTTACCTCTCAGCCAATTTAATGCTTCTAACCTTGGAAGATGATGGAAATGGTCTACGTCATGATTTCTGTGGTGGTTACACGACTATATATTTATCACAACTCAGTGACACTTTAGTACACAATTTTTACTAAACATTGGTAAATTTTAGGGTATATAAGTTATACCTCAATAAAGCTCATAAAAAGACAAAAAGAGACTTTGAGATAAAGCAATAATATTGCAGGTATTTCAGGCACACAAATAAGTATAAAAAATAATACAGGAAATGCTCTTACCGCTCGGATTATAAAATAAGCCAGTAGAAATACAACCAGCAGCTCCCCGTGTCTCCCTCCTCCCCTGCAGAGCTAATCACTATTTTGGACTCTGTGTTTATTACCTTCATGCCTGTTTTTATCATCTCACTTCATCTGTATGTATCATCTTACTTTATACGTATGTGTCTCAATGACTGTTACTGTTTTCCCTGCTTTTAAACGTGACATAAGTGTTTCATCCATCTAGCCATTTTTAGGTGACATGAGAAGAAATAGGCAAACCCACAAATGTAAGTATATTTATGCAATGTAACTTCTAGCCTTGGGGCTGTACAGAAATGCGCAAACTTTACCAGACTCTATATTTTGAACCAACTACTTTGGAAGAGAAAGCCAAGGACATCATCGCCATTTATTTCTCTGCCCAAGGGGAAAAGTATTAGTGAACATTCACTCTTGGCAAGTGGCGCGAGAGGCAGTTTGCAAGCCTGGCCCTGTTCCAGCAGCTGTAGTAAAGACTCATGCGCCGAGGGGTGACGAGGGCTCAGCCGCTGCCATTGCCCTGAGTCAGCGGGCCTGCTGGTGCCTGGTGTCAGCAGTTTCCGGTGGGAGAGTGACTTGCTGGACATAGTCCTGCTTTCTGCTGGGTGGAAGTGTCTCAGGGAAATCAAGTCCAGCTCTCAGATAGACCATTAACTGTAAATACTATTAATCCCTTAATAGGGTCATAAATATCTGTGAGCCCTTCCCTTTGTAACTTCTTTGTATGAGATCAGCCCACATGCCCTGCCCGTCCTCCGAGGCACAGGCTCACATGACATCTCCTTACTCACACAAGCGCTGGTTCCCCCAATTCAGAATGAATGGCTGCTCCTGTTGGCTTTCATCTGTGCCTCTTTTATCACTTTCCATATGTGCTGTATTTATTTCAGTACCTGTCTTGTTTCCTCTGTTACAGTCAGGGACCTGCGTATGCCAATTTCCCCTCATCTCCGTCCACTTGTCCCTGCCTCTTACCTTCACTCTCAGTGACTAGTAAAATACCTGACACAGTAACGGTTTATTGAATAAATAAATGAATGAATGGCTTTAACAGTTATTAACCATTTGTTCCACTTTACCACACCAAATTTAAAACAACAGAAACATTTTGCTCAGGAAACAACTCTGTGTAACATTTGTATTCTCTAGTTCATCCACAAATCCACGTTTTCAATCCACGCAACCCTTCAAGAAAAAGCCAATCGCTTCCATCACTAGCAAGACCACAGCTCGTAAACACAGCCCGATCCTCCAGAATGAGGTTTTCCCCCCCTTTTTATTGAATGTATTGGGGTGACACTGGTTAACAAAATTATACAGGTTTCAGTTTTATTTTCTCATAGCCTTTGCTTGTTCTAAGTAGAGTTTCATTTTCTTTTCCATTGTTCTTTTGAGCTATAACAAAGCTCAAAAGAGCTTTGATTTCTTGATTTCCCAACAGGTCAGTATTGATCACTAGCAGGGTGGTTAAATTTCACGAAATGCCACACAGCTGAGCCAAAGTTTCTAAACAGAAACAAGAGGGACATCACACAGAAGAGCCTGTTTTCAAAGTTTCCAGACCACGTGAAATTCAGAAGCAGACACTAACCTCTGAAAGTTCAGGAAAAATTTAGTCAGAAAAAAGTGATGAAAAGCATGTCTACATTAGCACACATGCACACAAAACCTCTCCTCCCACACACACTTTGTTTTTTGCACATTTTTCTTTTTACTTCAGGCCAAGCATAATACATTTCTATACTGTTCAGTGAAATCAGTTCCTTCATTGCAATGTGTGGAATTCCCATTAGTAAATAAATAAGGGAGGAACAAAATTAATTTGTTCATAATTGATTTTTTGAAAGGTATTTTTGTCAAAATACTTTTTTTAAAAAGATTTTATTTATTTATTTTTTTTTAGAGAGAGGGGAAGGGAGGGAGAAAGGGAGAGAAACAGCAATGTATGGTTGCCTCTCACATGGCCCTCACTGGGGACCTGGCCTGCAACCCCGGCATGTGCCCTGACTGGGAATCAAATTGGTGACCTTTAGGTTCTCAGACCAGTGCTCAGTCCACTGAGCCACACCAACTAGGGCAAAAATACTTTAAAAATCTTATTAAAATAAAAAAAAACTATAAATAAACCCACAGGAGACTCTCCTCTGTTCTCAGTTTTTTCCCTCAGCAACAACCATCAACACCTATTCTAACTTTTCTTTTAGTATTTCTTTTAGTACATACCTCTATTTCTAAGTAATACGTATATTATTTCTTACTTTCTCAGTTTTAGTCATTATTCATTTCTTGTTATGGGAGTTGAGATCTTAACACCCTCTACTTGTACATCCACCCTCTTCTTCCCCCATCCTCTCATTATAGGTATATACAATTTTCAGTATACTAATATGCAGTGTTTACCTTATTTTGACTATGTTGGTATTGTTTACTACTGAGTCCAAGTACTGTAATATATTATGAATGGCTTTTTTATTGTCCTTTGTCCCCCCTCCCCGCTTTACTAAGGTATGAATCACAAATAAAAATTGTGTATTTTTGAGGTATACAATGTGACGTTTTCTTTTTTGTCTTATTCAAAGCATTTTTATCTTTACTTCATTTTAAATCTTTGTAATGTGAAATAAAACATAATTGAGAAAAGTGCTTAAAACATATGTGCAGTTTAACATAGTGATAACATGAACATTAGTATAGTCATCATATAGATCAAGAAATAACTTCACCAGCATGTCGGAAGCCCCTCCGCTCTACTTCCTCATCACAACTCTTTCTGTTATTGCCTAAGGTAAATACTCTCCTCACTTAACGAGACTCACTTCCCTGTTTTCCTGTGTGGTTTTACCACCTAAAGATGCACACCTAATATACATCCTTTCAATCTGTTTTTTGAATTTCCCTTGAATGGACTCATACTGTGCACATTTCTGGTGCCTTACTCTTTTTGCTAAACATTGTAATATTTGTTGAATATTGCTGTTGTTGATTTATTTTCCTTCATGATTTAGAAATCCTTATCTGTTCAAAACCAAGGGGGAGGGTGGAAGCAAGGGAGGGAGGTGGGTTTGGATGGGGTGGGGGGCAGGGGAGGGGAGAAAATGCAGATAACTGTAATTGAGCAATAATAAAGTAATTTTTTTAAAAAAGAAACCCTTATCTGTTATTCTACCCTATTACATTTTTAAGTCTTATCTTTTTTTTTTTAAGATTTTATTTTATTATTAGAGAGAGGGTAAGGGAAGGAGACAGAGAGGGAGAGAAACAGCAATGTATGGTTACTCCTCACATGGCCCTCACTGGGGACCTGGCCTGCAACCCAGGCATGTGCCCTGACTGAGAATCAAACCGGGACCCTTTGGTTCCCAGCCCGTGCTCAATCCACTGAGCTACACCAGCCAGGACTAAGTCTTATCTTTTCAGAAAATATATTTAATCCTATGATCTGCTGCTTGGCCAAAAATTAATCAACTACAATTATTCTGTATTAACTACTAGATACATTGATTTTTTTTTGCTTACCTCTTCGGTTTTAAAAAAAGTTGTTATACATACAATAAAGTACACAAACTTTAAATGCATAGCTTGATGAATTTAAAAAAATGTACATCTCTAACCACAACTAGGACCGAGTTATGACACTTTCTAGCCCCTAAAGTGGCGTTCTCATGCCCTGTCCAGTCCATACTCACCCCGCACTGATACTGACCATTCTGATTTCTGTCATTATGAATTATTGTTTCCTTTTGTTGGACTTCTTATAAGTGAAATCATACAGTAAATTTTCTTTTGTGTCTTTCTTTGAATATGTTTTGGTATTTCATTTGGTTAGCTTTTGTAGTATAGTTTTTCATTGTATGAATATATCACAATTTGTTTATCCAATCTGGATTATAATAAATAAAACTGCTCTGAGCAGTCTTGAACATGTATTTTTGTGTGTGTGTATACTCATTCATCTTAAAAATATGCACTGCTATGGAATTGCTGGGTAACAAGGCAGCTGTATGTTTAACTTTATCAAAACTGTTTTCCAGCCCTGGATGGTGTGGCTCAGTGGACTGAGTGCTGGCCTGTGAGCCAGGGAGTCGCTGGTTTGATTCCCAGTCAGGGCACATGCCTAGGTTGCAGGCCAGGCCCATGAAAGGCAACCACACATTGATGTTTCTCTCCCTCTCTTTCTCCCTTTCTTCCCCTCTGTCTAAAAATAAATAAATAAATAAATAAAATCTTTAGAAAAATAAAGACTTTTATTTATTTATAGGGAGAGGGGAAGGGAGGGAGAAAGAGAAGGAGAAAAACATCAATGTGTCGTTGCCTCTCACATGGCCCCTACTGGCAACCCGGCCTGCAACCTAGGCATGTGCCCTGATTGGGAATCAAACCGGCCACCCTTTGGTTCAAGAGGCCCATGTTCAATCCACAAAGCTACACTAGCCATGGCTAAGTACCATTTTTATCTTAACAAGTCAGCAGGTTGATAATTAGAGGTCTTTCTTTTGTTTTCCAGTAGATGGTGCTATAGCACAAATTTTGATTATTTTCCCCTCGCCTGCACTAGTTGTTTGGGACTGGGGTTGAGGGGAGCATTGGGGATCACTGCCTAGGTAACCCGGGTAGTGCTTATCCTTGCTGTGTCCTGGTCAATTGGATCTCAGTGCACCACCACCCTTGGTTGCGGATGTAGCTGGTGCCGGGCAGCAGGAGGTGGGGAGCATGGGTTCCCAAGCCCACAGTGCTGCCATCTTGTTTCTTTTTTTTTTTTTTTTAAAGATTTATCTTTATTTATTTTTAGAGAGAGGGGAAGGGAGGGAGAAAGAGAGGGAGAGAAACAGCAATGTATGGTTGCCTCTCACATGGCCCTCACTGGGGACCTGGCCTGCAACCCAGGCATGTGCCCTGACTGGGAATCGAACCGGGACCCTCTGGTTCCCAGCCTGCGCTCAATCCACCGAGCTACACCAGCCAGGGCCCATCTTGTTTCTTAAGGCTGCAGACAGCGTGAGCTCTAGCCTGAGTCCAATGCTGAGACATGTCTAGTCTGAGACATGTCTCCAATGCTGCCACGGGGAAGGGGTGCTTAGGGAACTGGATTGAGTGCCCACGCTGTTTCCGCCCTTCTTACCCTCTGTTGGGTTGTAGTGTGAGGGTTGCACCCTACCTACTTCACTCATTACATTATCTGGGACCAAGGTGGTGGGGGAGTTCTGCGGACGCCTTCCCTGTCCTTCCTCCTGTCCCACTGCCCCCATGTGTTCCAATGTGCCTACTTTCGGATTTACCAGTATATACATCTCTCTCGTGTCTTTGTGTTGAGAACTTTTGTTGGATTACAGGTGTCCGCCTCGTTGTAAATTCAAGGGGAGATGCAAAGGGGCCTTCTCACTCCATCATGATGCTTACATGCTTTATTTGTACTCTTATCTTAAATAATATGCTTTCCTCCAAATCCTCTGGTATGTCTGCAACTTCTCTTATTACCAATCTCCTGGAATGATCTAATTTTTAATTATCACTTATAATTTCCACCTCTTTGATTTTCTGTATTCTATTAAACTTTCTGTGAGTTTTCTTCAACTTTATCTTTTATTGAACTTCTGTTTCATTCATCATATTTTATTTATTTTTTTAAAGATTTTATTTATTTATTTTCGCCCTGGCTGGTGTAGCTCAGTGGACTGAGCGCGAGCTGGGAACCGAAGGGTCCTGGTTCGATTCCCAGTCAGGGCACATGCCTGGGTTGTGGGCCAGGTCCCCGTGAGGGCCCTGTGAGAAGCAACCATACATTGCTGTTTCTCTCCCTGTCTCCCTCCCTTCCCCTCTCTCTGAAAATAAATAAAAATAAAATCTTTTAAAAAAATTATGTATTTATTTATTTTCAAAGAGAGGGGGAAGGGAAGGAGAAAGAGAGGGAGAGAAACAGCAATGTGTGGTTGCCTTTCACGTGGCCCCCACTGGGGACCTGGCCCACAACCCAGACATGTACCCTGACTGGGCATCGAACCGGCGACCCTTTGGTTCGCAGCCCGTGCTCAATCCACTGAGCTACACCAGCCAGGCCATACATCATATTTTAATTTTGAAGAGATCTATCTTGTTTCCTGTTGTTCTTGCTTTTAGATATAATATTTCTGGATCATAAATGTAGTATTTTATTTTATTATTTTAATGCCATTAATGATAATTTTAAAATATTTTTCTTCTGTTCCTTGTGTGGTCCCTCTTTTTAAACAATCCTCCCACTATAGTTTAATTTTTTAATTAAAGCATAACTTACTGAAATGTATATAAAATTTGGTTATAGAGCTTGATGAATTTTACACATGATTGGACTCATATGACCAAACCCAGATCAAGATATAGTATATTTCATTAACACAAAACTCCCTCATTATCTATCCCAGGTAATTGGTAATTGTATTCAACCACCTAAGAAGTGATTACTCTTGTGATTTCTATCAACAACCAGTTTATTTTGCTTGTTCTTGAACTTCCTATCAATGGAACCATATAGTATGAACTCTTCTGAATCTGGTTTACTTCATTCAACATTATGTCTGTGAGATTTATCCATGTAATCGAATGTATCAGTTGTTAATTACATTTTATTGCTGCATAGTATTTTATTGTATAAATATACCACAATTTATTTATTCATTTCTGTTGAAAGACTTTTGACTTGTTCCCAGTTGGGTCTATTACAATTACAGCTACTTACAAACATTCCTGTACATGTTTATTATAGATGTAAGCATTCAGTTCTGTGGTATATGTGTCCAGGAGTAAAATTTCTAGGTTATAGTGTTTATGAAGGTTTAGCTTAAAAATATATTGTCATATAGTTTTCAAAGTAGTTGGTATTCATTTATACTTCTGCCAGCAATGTATGAAAGTTCCAGGTGCTCCACATCCACATCATGATCAACACTTGTTATTGTCAATTTGAAAATTTTAGTCATTCTAGTGGGTATGTAGCGGTATTTCATTGCAGCTTTAATTTGAATTTCTTTGCTCAACTAATTAGCTATTTGCATATCCTTTTTTTTACATGAAATTGCTGTTCAAGATTTTGCACATTTTTAGAAAACTGGATTGTGTATTTTTTATTCTTAGTAACAAATTTCCTCAAGACATATTGGTTTAAAACACCATTAAAAATTTATTTTCTCAGTTTCCGTAGAACAGGAATTCCAGAGTAGCACAGATGGGAAGCTTTGGCTTGGGATTTCTCATGAATTTGCAATCAAGAGTTTAACTAGGGCTGCAATTATCTTTGGGCTTGAGTGGGGTTGGAGGATCCACTTCCAGTGGCCTACTCATGGCTGGCAAATTGGTGCTGGCTTTTGGTAGGAGGCCACAGTTCTTGCCACATGACTTCATAGGAGAGCTTCACTTTTCTCATTGCTGGTCTTGCCCAGAGCAAGTGACCCAAGAGACAGCAAGGCAGAATACTTACTGCTGACTTTTGATGGCTAGAAGTTCTTAGCAACTTCATTAAGATAAAATTCATCTATCTAAAGTATACAATTCAATATCTTTTGTATATTCACAAAGTTATACAATCATCACCACAGTCAGTTTTAGAATATTTTCATCATCCTCAAGGCAAAAAAACATCTATTCCTAGGCACTTCCTATCCTCCCCAAAACTCCTAGCCCTAGGAAACCACCAGTCTACTTTCTCTGTATGTAAAACTACATGTTTTGCACATTTCACATACATTAAGACAGCGAATCAAAGCCTCTTTACCTAATACACAGAAACAAACACAGGGAGGCTCCCAGAATGAGGAGACAAAGAAACATGGCCCAAATGAAAGAACAGAACAAAACTCCAGAAAAACAACTGCACAAAACAGAGATAGCCAACCTAGCAGATGCAGAATTCAAAACACTGGTGATCAGGATGCTCAAGGAATGCATTGAGTATGGCAACAACATAAAAAAGACCCAGGAAGAAGTGAAGGTTACACTAAGTGAAATAAAGAAAAATCTACAGGGAATCAACAGTGGAGGGGATGAAGCTGGGATTCAAATCAACGACTTGGAACATACGGAAGAAATAAGCACTCAACCAGAACAGCAAGAAGAGAAAAGAATTTTTTAAAAATGAGGATAGTCTATGGAGCCTCTGGGACATCTCCAAATGTGATCATAATTAACATGCCAAAAGGTAAAGATAAAGAGAATCTTAAAAACAGCAAGAGAAACGAAGAGAGTTACCTACAAAGGAGTTTTCATAAGACTATCAGCTAATTTCTCAAAAGAAACTTTGTAGGCAATAAGGGACTAGCAAGAAGTATTCAAAGTGATGAGAAGCAAGGACCTACAACCTAGATTACTTTTCCCAGCAAAGCTATCATTTCGAAGGGCAGATAAAGTGCTTCCCAGGCAAGGTAAAGCTAAAGGAGTTCATCATCACCAAGCCATTATTACATGAAACATTAAAGGAACTTATTTAAGAAAAAGATCAAAATTATGAACATTGAAATGGCAACAAATTCACAACTATCAACCACTGAATCTAAAAAACAAACTAAGCAGCCCTGGCTGGTGTAGCTCAGTGGATTGAGCGCGGGCTGGGAACCAGAGGGTTGCCGGTTCCCAGTCAATTCCCAGTCAGGGCACATGCCTGGGTTGCGGGCCAGGTCCCCCCAGTGAGGCCCATGTGAGAGGCAACCATACATTGCTGTTTCTCTCCCTCTCTGTCTCCCTCCCTTCCCCCACTCTAAACAAAAAATAAATAAAATCTAAAAAAAACTAAGCAAACCACCAGAACAGGAACAATCATAGATGTGGAGATCATTTGGAAGGTTATCAGCTGGGAGAGGGAGAGAGAGATGTGGGGAAAGGTACAGGAAATAAGAAGCATAATTGGTAGGTACAAAATAGGGGGAGGTTAAGAACAGTATAGGAAATGGAAAAGCCAAAGAACTTAATGCACAATCCAGGGACATGAACTAAAGGGAGGGCTTGATCACTGGAGGGAAGGGGGCACTGCATGAAGGGAGACAAAAGGGAAAAAATTGGGACAACGATAATAGCATAATCAACAAAGAATTTAAAAAATAAAATAAAATCAGTATATTAAAAAAATGTGTATAATGACTTGTGTTCACCATTATAGTGTCATACGAAATACTTTCACTGCCCTGAAACTCCTCTGTGGTCTGCCTGTTCATCTCTCCCGCCAACTCCCAACTCCTGGCAACCACTGATCTTTTTATCATCTTCATACTTTTTCCTTTTCAGAATGTCATATAGTTGGAATTATAGGATATGTATCCTTTTCAAATTGGCTTCATTCAGTTTGTAATGTGCATGTAAATTTCCTCCATGTCTTTCCATGGCTTGATAACTCCTTTCTTCTTAGTGCTAAATAATATTTCATTGTCTAGATGTATCACAGTTTATTCATTTAACCAATGAGGAATATCTTGGTTGCTTCCAAGTTTTTGGCAGTTACGAATAAAGCAGCTATAAACACTTGTGTACAGGTTTTTGTGTGGACAGAAGTTTTCAACTTCTTTGGATAAATCTAAGAAGCATAATTGCTGGATTATATGATAAGAATATTTTTAGTTTTGTAAGAAGCTTCCAGTCTGTCCTCCAAATGGCTGCACCATTTTGCTTCTCACCAGCAGTGAATGAGAATTTCTGTTACTTCTAAGTATCATCAACACTTGACACTGTGTTTTGGATTTTGGCCATTCTAATAGGTAAGTGTATAGTCATATGTTGTTATTGTTTTAATTGCATTCCCTATGACATGCAGTGTAGCAGCTTTTTATGTGCTAATTTGCCTTTTGTATATCCTCTTAGGTGAAGGTGTCTCTAAAGTCTTTGGTCCATTTTTAATATTTTCATATATTTTTAAAAATTTTATTTTTAGAGCCCTGGCTGGCGTAGCTTGGTGGATTGTGGATTGAGCGCGGGCTGCGAACTAAAGGGCCGCAGTTCGATTCCCTGTCAGGGCACATGCCTGGTTTGCGTGCCAGGTCCCCTGGTGGGGGCCATGTAAAGGGCAATCACACATGGATGTTTCTCTCCCTCTCTTCCTCCCTTCCCTTCTGTCTAAAAATAAATAAAATCTAAAAAAAAAAAAAAGGATTTTATTTTTAGAGACAGGGAGGATGAGAGGGAGAGAAACATAAAAGTGTGATTGCCTCTTGTGAGCCCCCCGTACTGGGGCCCTGGCCCACAACCCAGGTATGTGTTCTGACTGGGAATTGAACTGGCGACCCTTTGGTTTTCAGGCCGGCACTCAATCCACTGAGCCACACCAGCCAAGACATTTGGCCCACTTTTTAATCAGGTTGTTCATTTTCTTAATGCTGAATTTTAAGAATTCTTTGTATAGTTTGGATAATAGTCCTTTATCAAATGTGTCTTTTGTATTTTCTCCCAGTCTGTGACTTACCTTCTCAGTATCTTGACATTGCCCTTCCTTCTAAAGTGCTCCATTTAATATTTCTTGCAAGGCAACCAATTCCCTCAATTTTATTTGTCTAAGAAAGTATTTCACTTTTGAAGGATAATTTTACAAGGTACAGAATTCTAACTTGTTTTTTCCCTCTCAATGCTTTAAATATTTCACATACTTCTTGCTTTCATGGTTTCTGAGAAGCCAGATGTACCTGTCAGATTTGCTCCTCCATAGGTAAGGTGTGGTTTTCCTCTGGCTGCCTTCAGCATTTTTCCTTCATTTTTGATTATCACTTGTAATTTGAGAACGTCTCCTGTTTTGTGGGGCAGGGGGAGTTTTTATTCTCTTTGGTGTTCTCTGAGATTCCAGGGTGTGGTTTGGTGTCTTAGTGTGTTCAGCCTGCTGTCACAGAATACCATAAACTTGGTGGCTTATAAACAGCACATTTATTTCTCCCAGTTCTGGAGGCTGGGAAGTCCAAGATCAAGACATTGGCAGAATCAATGTCTGGTAAGGATCCACTTCCTGCTTCATAGCCCTGTTGTCTTCCTGCTGTGTACTTGTGTGGTGGAGAGCAAGGGAGCTCTCTAGTGTCTCTCTCATAAAGGTACTAATCCCATTTGAGAGACCAATTCTCATGACCTAATCACCTCCCAAAGGCCCAATCTCCAAATTGTATGACTTTAGGGATTAGGTTTCAACACCTGATTTGGGGGGGAACACAAACATTATCTGTTAACAGTTTGATATTAAGAAAATTCTGTCATTATTGCTTCAAATCCTTTTTTGCTTTTTCATTTTGATATTACCATTACATTTTATTTTTGTAGTTGTCTCATAGTCCTTGGATATTCGTTTTTTCCATTTAGCAGTTTCTATTGAGAATTCCTCAAGCACTTTCCTCAGCGATGTGCTAATAAGCTCATTAAAATCACTCGTTACAGTATTTTTAATCTCTAGCATTTTTCTTAAAATTTAGAAAATTCTACATCTCTGCTTACCTATCCCTGCACGTAATTACCGATCACACCCCTTAGCATATTTAACAAACTTGTTTTAAATTGCCAGTCTAATTCCAACATCCTTGCCTTGAGTCTACTCCTAATGCTTACTCTCTTCAAACTGGCTTTCTTTTTGACAGGTGGACACCACGTACTGAAAAATGGAATTGCTGTAAATGGGCCTTTAGTGATGTGATGATGTGTGGGCAGACGTGGTCTAGAAGCCTGTGTCTCAGTCTGTGTGCCTGTGCCTCTGAGTCCTACCACCAGCACCCGACCCCTCAGGTAGAACAGGATGGCAAGAGGGGCCTGGAATTGGGCATTTCCCTCATCCCAGTTCAGTTCAGACTCTGGTAAAACCTGTCTGTTAGGCTCTGGTTGGTTTCTCCTGAGGGCAGATTTTAAGAAAACCCGAAAATTCTGGTGAATTTCACAGTGGTTTCTTTCCTCCTCCCGTAAGAGAAGCACAAGGAGACTTCTTTCCAACATTTGAGAAATTGAGCCTTTGGATGCAAAACTCACAAACATGTGAGGATCCTCCTATGAGTGGGCCCCCTTGGAGTTTTTGACACAGATCTGTCCATACCGAACCTCCAGCAACTCATTTAGTTTTCCTGTCGTGGCACTGGTTTTTCCAGACATTTCTGCTTATAGGTTTTTTCCTCCAGAAAGTTGTAATTCAACTTTGTTTTTCCAATTTTCCAACTTTGGTTTGTCCTGGGACCTCACCTCTTATGGATTTAAAAAGAGCTCTTGATTTTTCAGTTTGTTAAGCTTTTTACTTCTTGACAGAACTGGAGCGGTGACTTGCAAGCTCCTGACATGCTGGACCAGAAACCAGAAATTATTTGGTAACTTTTCATTCAAGTACATTTAGACCAAAGACAAAAATTATAATATATAGATACAATTTTAAGATAACCCATGAACAATCTTTTGGGGGAAGAGATCTAAATATAGCTTATGAATTAGATCACATTTTTAGCTTTAATAAAAAATGCACCTACTGAGAAAATCAAAGTAAACAATCAAGGAGACCGTAAACCTTTATAGATTCAGGAAATCAAAGTTTTAGGATTCTGCCCTGGCTGGTGTAGCTCAGTGGATTGAGCGTGGGCTGGGAACGGAAGGGTTACCGGTTCAATTCCCAGTCAGGGCACATGCCTGGATTGCGGCCCAGGTCCCCAGTGAGGGCCATGTGAGAGGCAACCATATGTTGCTGTTTCTTTCCTTCCCTTCCCCTCTAGAAATAATTTTTTTTTTAAAAATTTAGGATGCTTACATTTTAAAGCATGTTTTAAAACAAGCTGTAATACAAAGGTCAAGCAGGCAGTAAGCAAAATGATTAGGGAACTGGTCTCATGACTCAGATGTACTGTAACAAGGCACGGTTCCAAGTTGTCTCCATCTTGCCTTCTCCTCTCTCCCCTTCTCTTCCCCAAGTGGCTGCCAGGGTTTCTAATCCAAGTTACTAAAGTTCCCTCCTGCTTCTAGTATGTTGCAAGGGGAGGTCACTAAACAATGTTTGGACTTACACTTAAATTCAAGACAGCCATTGAAGGATTTCAAAGCAAGATGTGATGTGATATGACTTATCTTTAAGACCTTCACTGTAAAGTGGAGAATGAATTGGGAGGGAGTATGAACTGAGACTAGAGATGGCTACCAATTAGGCATCACAAATGGAGTACTGTATTAGTAAAGGTGCCAGTTGTATTAAGAGTTTTTTTGTTTTAAAGCACAGTTGGTAGTTTGCACACTGTGCATGATGGGATTATCAGGCCTGGAGGGTTTAACAGCCAGTCACAGCACAAAGCCTAGTGAGGTCATCACCGCCCAATCTAGACACAACTTGCTCCACTGCTGCCATTAGAGCTGGAACTACCTCCTCCCAACCTTCAACCCTCATTCTCATCCCACCTTGCTGGTACCTTTGAGGCCCTATTATTCACTCTGCCCATAGATTTTCTATAGCCCGTCTGGGTTAGTTTGGAAGCATTTAATTGACCAAAACTAGGCCACATGTATATGCTCTGGAGTCTGGGTAAACTATTTGGGATTTTCAGCATCTATGGTATTGGGAAGGCTCTGCCTTGCAGGAAGGTTCAATTGTTTGGGAAATTATCCTAAACAAAGGCAGGTCTGCATGCTCAAAAGCCTAACAAAGACACCTCCAGTGGGAAAATGGAAACCTTGGTGTATTAGGCTGAATCACTGACCTCACTTTATGCCCTTCGCATTCTCCCTAAGTGAAAGCAGTCTATTTACTCATCCCTTGACAGCAGTTTGCCCATGGGGTGTAAAAGATGTCAACAGATATAAAGGGGATTTAAATATGATTGAATCCAGCCTCTCAAGTAGATGAAGCAACCCCTCTTCTGTCTTGCAGCTAAGAGCCTGGCTGAGACAAGCAGCTGAATACTTAGTATGCTTCTGAATTTTTTTTTTTTTGATTTTATTTTTAGAGAGAGGGGAGGGGAAGGAGACAGAGAGGGAAACAGCAATGTATGGTTGCCTCTCACATGGCCCTCACAGGGACCTGGCCTGCAAACCAGGCATGTGCCCTGACTGGGAATCGAACCGGGACCGTCTGGTTCCCAGCCCGCGTTCAATCCACTGACCTACACTAGCCAGGGCTGCTTCTGAGTTTTTATGGTTCATCATGCAGCAATAGCTGAAGAGATACACTTAAGAGTATTGTGAGCAGCTCCACAAAGGTAATGAAAGTTGGCAAATTAAGTATTGGGTTGGCCAAAAAGTTTATTTGGTTTTCCATAAGATGGCTCAAATAGCGCTTGTGTCTTTTAACTTCATTCAAAACAATTTTGTTAGATTGTATTGATCACTTTATCAATCTGCATTAAAAAAAAACTGATGCCTTTCTGCGTAGCCATTTTCATATTGAAGATGGAAAAATACATTTTCAGCATACTGTTTTATTACTTTGGGAAAGGTAAAAACTGAAACACTTAAGATTTATGCAGTGTATGGAGAAGGTCCCACAATCAAACATTGTCAAAAGTTGTTTGTAAAGTTTCATGCTGGAAACTTCTCACCGGACATGCTCCAGTCAGGTAGACCAGATGAAACTAATAGTAATAAAATCAAGCCACTGAGAACATCACATGGGAAATGACTGACATAAGCAAAATACCCCAATCAAGTTATTGGTGAAAATGAAAAATGCTTTTATCTTACAGAAACTAGATGGACATTTTGGCCAACACAATATAAGAAAGCTCAAACCACGGGAACAAAGTAATGTTCCAGAGCGTGAATGTCTTATCCGTCTGTATTAAATTCTGAGAAGTGACCACTTAAACTCTGTATGTATGATCATCTTTGAAATCCTGTTCTACAGACATGATCATAAATCTAGCAACGTTGTCATCTCACCGAAGAAACCTTGCCCAAGACCCCACACCTCTATCTTCCATACTAGAATTAAATTATCCACATACATGATGACTTCATTACTAGATTTGAGAACTCATTTTTATATTCATTAATTTGGCACTCATACTTGAGCCTTTTATGTAATTGTCACTTTTAAAAAAGATTTTATCTTTATTTTTAGAGAGGGGGAAGAGAGGGAGAGAAACAGCCTTGTATTGTTGCCTCTCACATGGCCCTCACGGGGACCTGGCCCACAACCCAGGCATGTGCCCCAACTGGGAATCGCACCGGGACCCTTTGGTTCCCAGTCCGCGCTCAATCTACTGAGCTACACCAGCCAGGGCAATGGTCACTTTTGCTTAACAATAAATACCAATGGTTGCCCATTTCATGAGTAAATGAAAAAATTTCCCTTATCTGTAAAATCGTAACTGATGTGGCCCCATTACCCACCTCATCTTACATCGAACACCTTTTTAATCACACTGATGCACCTTAAGATTTGAACAAGCCAAGTAAATTCCTACTACTCCTGTATGCAATATTCCTTCCCCAAATATACACATGGCTCACTCACACAGTTCTTTTCACACATCCTATGGAAGTCTTACTTGTTCTGCCTTCTATTTTTCCATAGTACTGTCAGTTGCAGAACAGTGTAACACAGCTCATAAATGGTGAATACACAAAGTTAAAACTGAATAGTTAAAAACAGATGGCATGTTACCTGCTTAGAGATCTATCTAGGTAAACTTCTAGTTTAGTTTTCCTATGAAATGTCAAAATCTACGGTACAGTCCCATCATCACATTTTATAGTGGGGAATTTAGCTAGCAGCAGTGAGTGGATGAATATCGGAAGACCACTGTGCTCTATTTTGGGATGCACTGAATTAAACTCAAAGATACAGGCAAAGATATTTTAACTCTACTGGATAACCTAGATTTACATATTTGAGCCAAGTGTTTTCCCTATCAAATTTGAAAATGTTTTGCTGGGGAGGATCAACTTAGTAGACTCCTGGAAAATAACAAGCGATACATATTGGTGCATTTCTGAGCCTTAAAAGTGTTCGTATTCTATAACTTGTCCATTTTAGGATTTATGTATAATAGTAATTAACATGAATAGTTACTTAAAACATATTTTAAGAGCATCTTTATGATCTGAATACCAAGAAGCTGAAATATATGTATGTAGAACTATGAATGGACATCCAAATTGACATTACCAACATTCCCATCCTGACTGCTACTGCCAAGCCAGCACCTACAGTGAGGACAGTCTAGATGTCCATGAACTTGTTCTGTTTCAGACCAAAGAAAGATACACACTGCTTAGTTTTAACTGGGAAGATGTTATCCATTAGGGTCACCTGAGTGTCTTTAATATCAAGCACTCATGCTGGCATAGTAGGCAGAATCAACTGCAAACCAAGCTCAGAAAATCCTATCACCTAGTTTCCCCAAGCACTCACCCGTAGTTTCGGTCAGTGGTGTTCTTGATTCACATCAACTAGTTTAACTGCAAGTCAGTGTCCACTATTTCAGTAAGTCTGAGTAATTTTCTGCAATAGTTATGAGTAGATTTTGGAAATGTCTTGCCAAAACTAGTACAGTTCACCATATACACAGGTGGTTTATTTTAGGACTTCTGGCCCCTTTTTCAAAGGGTTGTCTATGAATTCTCTATTGTACTAGGTCTATGATTCCTGAGTTCTAGATTTTGGGTTATATATACTTAAGTAAAACCACAGTCTGTTGACTAAAGCAAAACTGCTGGTATATGCACTCATAGATAAATCCAGCCCCATTCATCCTCAAAATCCGTTCCTACACAATTTGCTAAAATCCTATTTATCCTTGGTGGAAACTTTTTGAAATCAAATTCAGAACCCCCACCCCCCACACCGTTAAGTTCAAATACTAATGAGAAAGAGGTTGAGAATTATTTTGAGAAAGAATACTTTTCCCAGGTTAAGTAACTTACAAACACTTCAGAGGGCTTGGGGTTCTCCCAAGGCCTCCAAAATCTATGCCAACTGTTGGGACCCTACTGGTTTCCTAAATTATGTGCTTTTCACAAGACCATACATAGTAGCACAGATTTTAACTATTTTGATGCAGTAATTTTCCAAATCAACTTAATGAATTTGGTTTCAGTCATCTTAGCCCTGCAGCTACAAAACAATATATTGACAGTATTGGCATATAAAAATCCTGAGTTCCTTTGCCTTCCGGCAAATATATCAAGACTAATTTATCCTATCCCTAAATTATCTAATGTCATTTATCCCATCATCATGCCATTTTGTCTGTTTAAAACCATCTATGTCAGCAAGTAAACCAAAGAACCACAAACCTTATCCCATGAAACCACATGATCACCAGAATGAACTACTACTACTTATCTGTGTTCCTACCCCAGAATAGGAAAGGAGTCTCACCCCACTGATAAAAATTTTTAAAGTTCTTCCAGGTGTGAAAGTTAGGAAATCCCAACTGACACCATCTTAAAAAAAACAAACAACAAACCTCTTCATTGACAGGATAATGGATGGCTTACAAACATTTTAATTGCAAGCCAACATCTCTGATAAATCAATTAGACCTGGCTGCTTTTCCAAAGGTGTGCTTATACCCTACCCTCCCTGGGCCAATAGAGGGCTGGAAATCTTTAATGCAACAATCATTGGCTAGGGCAGCTTATGGAGACCTGTGCCAGATCAGATGCCCACTGACCAACCCCCATGCTTGGTGATTCTAGCCTATCATTTTTGCTGCCTACCAAGACACGTAATAAGCAGTACTACACACCTTCACACATACACTTTCATCACAAAACTAGGCTTCTCCCCTTTAACCTATCCCTTTATAATCCAAACCCTTCTGTACCAAATTCTGCAATTCAACGTGCATAACCACACAAAGGGCCAATTCTTATTTCCAAACTAGTTATCAATACATTTAAAAAATCCACCAGGAACAGATTTACTTAGTTCCAGGTGCTCACTGGAAATATAAACATGCAGGGGTAGGATTCTGTGTGTACTTAACAGCTACCCAAAAGTGTAAGAGGTACACACGTGAGACTCTGCCAAGTATGACAAATTAATGCCTGCAAATATTGTCTATTCTCCATTAATAATGTTTTCAGTCATCTAGTTACCCAGATTAGAGGCAGAATGGCATCATAATTTTGAGTGCTAACTGGACTGAGACTGCCCAGGTCCTGATCCTGACACTGGCACCTTTTGCCATTTGACTCAAGATAAAATACATTATGATTGCTTATAAACTAAATGAATATATGTAATGAAGTACTTTATAAAGTGCCTTGGACAACTAAATATGTAAGTACAAGCATAACCATTTATTGCGTTTTGCAGGCACCGAATTTTCACCAACATCAAGGCCAGACCAACCACCAGCAAAAGGTAAATATGGCAGGTTTCAGATGGTTAGCATTTTTTAGCAATATTTTAAAATTAAATTATGTATACTGTTTATAAGGACAATGCTACTATACTTCATAAAAATATAGTGTAAACATCACTTTTCTATGCACTGGGGAATTAAAAAATTCACATAAATCACTTCATTGTGATGGTCTGGAACCAAACCCCCAAAAACCTGAGATATGCCTGTACTGTAAAGTTGCAGGCCAACAAAATTACCCTACCTATAGCAATTTCCCTCAAACTGGCCATGCAAATAACTGAAATTCAGGAAAAAAATATATGGAGAACATAGATCTCAGGCATTCCCAGAACAAGCATGAACATTAGAGTTATTTGATACTTCCCAAATGGAACAAATCACCCCAAAATCTAGTTACTTACTCTTAACATATTTCCCCAAAAGATACAATTTGTGCTTGGAAGCCAGCACCAAAAATACTTCTCAGTCCAAGGGATACTGCATGAGGGACTAAAAACTATGTATCAAGTCTAAGTAACAAGGTTAAAATAAACAAAATCTTCTTTGTAAACTGAGTTGTACCAGCCTTTTACTTTTCATTTGCATTTATTTAACACAGTTCTCAAAACATTTGAGTGAAATTGGGCCGCCTCTGATTAAGCAAAGGATCTGAAAATAATATTTAAAAAATGAACAGGCAGTCTTCAGTTCATCCACAACACAGTAGTGTTCCCTTCCCTTTCCCCAAACTCTGAAGCACCCACTTTTGTGTTTTGTTTTTTTTTAAAGATAAGTCTAAAAGCTAGAACAAGAGTACATTTGTGGTGGAATGTATTGTCACTTACTGATAGCCAGTTGAAATACCATTATCCCCTTAAAACAGCTTTAAGAAATAGCTTTTTAAAGTCATACATTGTGTAACTCTTTTCTTACTCCCTGCTATAAATAATACAGATTATATAAAGGCTGACAAATCCACATTTATATAAGCATTAAGTATTTTGCTGTTATTGAAAGATTAGTTCTAATACTAGCAGTACTGAGTTACAGAGCATAATTTTTAACACTTAGTTGCAGGTATATTAAGTATGGTATGTTTCATGGACTGAAGGAAAATGGGCATTTTTGTCTTCAAATTTACTACTGACAACCTAATCTGAATAGTTCTGCTAAGCACTGATATGTTAGAAAGAAAAGTAAAAATCAAACTTTATTGTTGCTTTTTGCCATTTGGTAGCATTTTACACACAGGCTTCGATCTTCAGAATACCCTGGATTCAGTAGAAAAACCTTTTAAATGAAGTTTTGTACAATAGAAACTTCTCAGCAGTCAAAATTTAGACTGTAAAAAAATACATGCAAAACATACTTTTCTGAAAACACTTAACTTTGAACAAAGCACCGAACTACACAAATGCAGAATGAGAACAGCATTTCAACTCCACCAAAAGTAGTCATCATAAAAGGTGTAAAAGTCACCTAACTTCACTAGGCACTGTTCACTTTTTAAACAGGAGACAATAAAAAATATTGTCCACAAACAATATCCAAACTCTAGGGCAGGTTTCAGGAAGTCTTCCACTTCATGCTTTAATAGCGACCTGGGATTTAAAAAAAAAAAAAAGCATCAACAATGAGAACTGATTATCAAGTATATTTAATGTTGAGAATTTTAGACTGCTCTGCCATTCAGTCATTCCTATGTACCAGATTCTCTTCTGTGAAAATAGAGTAAGACTTTCATATAAGAGTCTCACCAGAAATGAGAACCAATGTGAAACAACAGGGAAGTATAACTCAGTATGAGCTAAGGTTTCAAGTCACTCAAATGTTTCCAAGCTGTGCGAAAATTTTAAGCACTCCTCAGAAAAAGAAAAGCTACAAATAGTGACAGAATATACTATGCATTTACTATTTTAATTAGTGACAAGATCCCAAGGGTTGTTTGTTTTCTTACTTTGTGGAACCCCATACATAGGTTGGGGATATATATACACACTACATAAAACTACTTATGTTAACCCTTTCTCAGCAAAAGAAATAGTTACTGTGCTGTGGCCTGGAAAGTTAGGGCAAGCCACACAATTACATTATATAAACTAAAATATAGCAATACAAAAACTTACGAGGTGAGTATGATCGAGATCTGGAACGGGATCTATATCCTCCACGACTATAGTAAGGAGAAGGTGACCGCCTTCTGTAAACAAATGTCAAGACCGTCTAAGACTCCACAGATCACAATTAGATTAAATGACACAAAGATTATACACAATCCCTCTATCAGTGTCTAAAACTAGAAGGCCATCAATGACCTTCAAAAATTTTGCATTAGTCATGGGACTTCAAGGTCTGTTTTAGTCCCGAGAATGAAGCACTGTATCAGGTCCAGTAACAATCACTCAAGACCATCAGAAGTCAAATACTCCTTGCTATATTCTCATCCACTGATTTTCTGCTAACCCATTTTAAAACCTGTTAAGTTAAATGAAGAAAACATTCCTTCCCACTAACTCTAACCACACCCTCATGAACTATACCCAAAAAACAAATTTCAGCGCACTGGCATGATTTCATTTTGTAGAAGACTGGCTGAAGTGCTCACATGTTTATTCTGAGATGCTTATAAAAAGCCAACAAAGAAAATGTAGTACAAGAGGATAGGTATCAGGAATAAAGACTAAAAATATTATGGGTTCTTGTCAATGACCTTAATCTATAACATCATTATCTCATTAAATAAATATAAAATGGTACTACTGAGTGAAGTCTAATTAATTTCTGAAAACACACAAAGCAGGGACACATCGCTTGGCTTCAGTTACAACACACAATTTTATAAACTTCATGCAATCCAATTGTGTTCAATGCCACTTTTAACTACTAAAGCACTTGTAACAAAGTGTCTTCATGTGAGCCATTTGTATTGTACAGATTTTAAATCCTGACATACCTATAAATCTGATCCCTGTCTTGAGCAGCTCTCCATCCTCCTCCTCCTCCACCTCCTCCTCTGTGAAGGCAGAAATGCATTTATTTTTATCAGTTTTTTGAAAAACAATAACAACAACAACAACCCCCCCACACTATTCATGCAGTAAAACTAAAACATGTGAAAATGAAATCTAGTTTCTTAAAAGTAAAATGCTACCTCTACAAACTGGCATAGAGCTCTCTCTGGTGGCTAAAATGAGTATCATTAGATACTCATTTGAACAAAGAACATTTCTAAGTGCTCAAGTTAATTAAAAGAAAATTCAAGTTTACCACTGTAACCTTCTCAGCTCCCACAAATTAATCCCTCAAGTGCCATTTAATACAAAAATACTTGCTGTTGCCCTGGCTGGTGTAGCTCAGTGGATTGAGTGTGGACCTGCAAACCAAAGGGTTGCTGGTTTGATTCTCAGTCTAGGGTACGTGTCTGGGTTGCAGGCCTGGTCCCCAGTGGGGGACGGCCAAGTGAGAGGCAACCACACATTGATGTTTCTTTCCCTCTCACCTTCCCTTCCCCTCTCTCTAAAAATCAATCAATCAATCAATCAATCAATCAATAAATACACCCCAAAACTTGCTGTTAGCAACAAAATGCTGGAGAATGATGTCATGAGGACCTTTAAAGACTCATTTCCATAAGGTAATGAGTAAAACACATCAATAACTGTCAAATTCTTACATTACCAAATAGTGTACAAAAAGATAACCACACCCCAACAACACACCACATTAGGTTCCATGGATTACTACTGCGGTTAATACTTACTACACAATTTACATTTTGACAAGTAAGGCAAGGTCTAAATTACCTGTTGTTGCTAAAATAAAGGAAACTTGTACTTCATTTTTTATTTTTGAAAGTATCCTAAAAAAGATCTTTTGTTTTTCAAGTATGATAGACATTTTCCTAACAACCCTCTAAAAAATTATCAATAGTTTAGTAATGAACAAACTTACCATATTAATACTAAATTATTATTCTTAAATTATTTTCACAAACTCTTCAGAGAATCAGTTTTCTGCCTTTTAGTGCATGATATAATACATTAGATATACAAAAAAATTGCTTCATGAAGCATTAATTTTCAAAATACAACTTTATTTTGTGCTAAAAAGGGGAGGGGACATGGAAGCATGGCCTCTAATTCTGTTTCCATCGTCATGCTTGAAATACACATATTATTTAAAAAGACACAAAACCTTAAAATCTAGTTTAAGCTCTAGTTCTGGATAGCTTGATATAAAGGGTAGTGCTTTTATGAAAGGCTACAAATATAGTGCTGCTTTAAATTATGTTGCAACAGATATTCAGAAGAGTCGACGATTCTTTAAAGTTTTCGGCAACTGAAAACTGATGTTATAGTTAACTTACCTGTATGATCTGCTATAGTAGTCCCGATCATCATAGCCTCGATCGTATCCTCTGTCATAGTAATCACGACGGCGTGAGCTGCCACTGCGAATAATAATGTATCTTCATCAAAAAGTGGCCTTCCCCATCTTTCTAGACATTACTTTGGCTGTTAAAAACTGTTCAGATATTTATTAACAGCAGCAGAGGCATGCCACGTTCAGCTGGATCTTAAAGCAAGCTCTGTGGACATGACTGGGAAACTGCTTCAAGTGCAACGTTTATTCTCTTCTCCTGGGCAAAAAATGCACAGGCCTGCCTATGAATTAACTGAAAAGTATTACTTCCATTGAATGCTCATTGATAGTGAATAAATAATGCCCCTTTCTCTTCCCTTCTAACAATGTACATAAATATATTCTACTAAGTTGCTTTTTTCACTTCAATCAATTTGCCAATGCCACATTTTCCCTAGCAGGGGTATCCAACCTTTTGGTTTCTCTGGGCCACACTGGAAGAAAAGTTATCTTGGGCCACACATTAAATACACTGCAACAGGGCCTGGCTGGTGTAGCTCAGTGGATTGAGCACGGGCTGGGGACCAGAGGGTCCCGGTTCGATTCCCAGTCGGGGCACATGCCTGGGTTGCAGGCCAGGACCCCAGTGGGGGCCATGTGAGAGGCAACCATACATTGCTGTTTCTCCCTCTCTGTCTCCCTCCCTTCTCCTCACTCTAAATAAATAAATAAATAAATACACTGCAACACATAATCACAAAAAAAAAAACCTCATAAGCAAATTTACAATTTTGTGTTGGGCTTCAGGTTGGACATCCTTGCAGGCAAATAAAATCATATGGAGAACACGGTTTCCAGAGAGGGAAAATGTTTAGCCAGTTAGAAACAAGACAATTATGGTACAATTATAAGAGCCTTATATTTAAATTAAAACAATGGGTTCAATTTAGAGCTGTAACATACACACTGATAAGAATGACGACGAAGGAGAACTATCTTATCATTATCAGTTCATTTTAAAAACTAAAGCCTGTGTTTTCCACTCTGCTTATAGAAACAAAACAGAACAACAACAACAAAAAAAGTGCACCTGAGTAGGAGTTATAGAAACTAGATTTTTACCACAATGGTTATGTTTCCACTATGGGTAAAACGATCTAATCAGAATCATTTAATTACCAACCAAAGCCAAATATACGAATCTTTTATGATAAAGTGGGATGCAATCTATGTAATGGTGTTCCTTCAGAATTTGTGGCACGGAGTGTTTCCTCTAAACATATTCTATCAAATATAGTTTTAGCCATTTAAGGAAAAAGAAAAATGACTTTTACTGTGGCAAAATTAGATGAAATGCCCAAGATTTCCCCACAGTGCATGCATTTCTTGGAGAAAGTGAACATACTGACTAGTCAATCAAATGTTTACCTTCAAAATAAACTTACTAGGTAGGTCTCCCCATGTAAATTCCTGGTGTTGGGGTATGTGGTCTTTTTGTTATAGAGAAATCAACTCTGATTCTACGTCCATCAAGCTCCATTCCATTGGCACGCTCTTTTGCCTTCAAAAAATACATTAAGTTGTTATGTACATCCTAGACAAAGTCACAAACTATCCAACAGCTTTAAGTAAAGTCTGACGGAATGTTTCAGTTAGATGCAATAAATTAACACTGATAGAACATTATGGCCTCAACTTCAGGTTGTTTCTCCCATTAAATTTTTAAAAGCTAGCCTTAAAAACTCAGAAGAGTTTATCCAAACGGTTACAAAGGCCAACTTAAAACATGAAATACTTGAATTGTGCTAACAAATTTACAGTGCTTCTACTTCTAAAGCAGTGCATATTTGGCAAACTATGATCCATGAGCCAAGATCTGAAATGGCTGGGAATAAAATTTCATAAATGAAAATTACATGAAATTCAAGTTTCAGTGGCCACAAATGTGAGACGAAGCCCTAAGTTGTTAATTTATATATTGTCCACGGGGCTGGCTTTTGCATTTCAATGGCAGGACACAAAGCACAGTGTGGCTCATGTGTCCTCAAATATCTACTGTCTTAATTTTTAACAGACAAGTTGATGGACCCCTGCTATGGAAGCAAAAACTGTGGAATATAGTTCTTTCATCTAGAATATACAGTAACTGAAATAGTATGTACTTCAAGGTAAGATAAATAAAAATTAAGAAACAACTGCACTCCAAAGTTAGCAGTTTGTTCACAACTCATTTAAAAATCATCCCTCCACCTAAGTGGATTTTAATTTCTAATTCCAACTCTACTATTTTTAAATTTGGAAGTTTAATGCTGAGAAGATGGGTTCTGGCACTACTGATTAAGATAACAAAATATGCTCTTCTTCAGAAAGCTAATACCAGTTCTGTCGCAAAAAAACCAAAAATATTAGGGAAATCAAGCCTATACTATTAAGTGAACTTTACAAAAATTTCTCTTCATATCTTTGGGCATCAATCATATTAAAACAAGGCAGAACGACATCTTAAAGCTGGGGTGTCTAACCTTTTGTCAACTCTTGGCCATACATTAAATACACAAACACTAATGAAAATTGATAAGCAAAAATAGGGTCCGTGCGTTAATTTTCGTGATACCCACCACCACAGGTAAGCAAAAAAGTCCTCATATAATGACCCTAATTATGCAGTGGCCCTTCCGATAATCTCTTAAAATCGCCAAGCAGGTTCCAAGTTTGTGACCATTAATATTGAAAACGTACACAATCTAAGTAATGTTTGAAGTCAATTTACAATTTTGTGCTGAGCTGCATTCACAGCCATCTTGGGCTGCCCACGGGCTGGACACCCTTGTCCTAAAGCATTCCTTCAAATCTCTTGAATTTCAGTCATCCACTGTAATTACTTGCATTTAGTTTTCCATTCTTCCTTTAGTAGAAAAATTAGTATAGCTTTCATAAATAACAACTTAATTTTATCTAGAGCTGAATTCCCAATCTCAACATTGACCTCAGATGGTTTTTCATGGTTTCCTAAGCTTTAGTCTTCTTTATATATATCCCTGGAGATGACGTCAGCTATCGATCTGTATGCATATAAAGCCTAAATACTTAAAATGCAGCCCAGATTCATGCATCAAACCTTTTAGCCTACATACTAAAAAAATTTATTTCCTACAATTCTGCAAGTCAATTAACATCTAAATATAAAATCATGGCCCGGCTGGTGTAGTTCAGTGGATTGAGCGCAGGCTGGGAACCAGACGGTCCTGGTTCAATTCCCAGTCGGGGCACATGCCTGGGTTGCAGGCCAGGTCCCCAATGAGGGCCATGTGAGAGGCAACCATACATTGCACTTTCTCCCTCCCTTCTCCTCACTCTGAAAATAAATTAAAACACTTTAAATATAAAATCATGTTGTCAATATATATATGCAAAACTTTTTCCTTAGCCATAACTATCATTTTAAAATGTCCTCCATTCTAGAAAATTGCTCAATGTAAAAGAGTATTAACATTCTTATATTTTTGATACCTGTATTTAAAGAGACAGACAGACACACAAACATCTGGAAAAATCATATATGTCAAAATTTACTTCAAAATAATGTAGTGGTAGGACTGAGCTGGAGTACAGTAGGCCAGAAGCTAAGGATAGTTAAGATGGGTGGGGGCGAGGGGAATAGGAACAGTTGCTTTAAGTCATACTTTCTTGTTATTCTGTCTGTATATAATTGTAATTTCCCATAATAAAAGTATGAAAAAGTTCAAAGTATTACTCCAATCTATTCCCAGAAGAAATGTACTTCCTTTAACTCAAGCTACAGCTTACACATCCTATTTAAAATATAAAAACAGAAACCGTCCTTACCCAAGTACTTGATTATTTAGTACTTGGAATATGACCACTATTTTACAAGGTACAGATAGGCTTTTACTTACTTCCTTGGCATCATCTACATTTTCAAAATAAACAAAGGCAAATCCTCTTGAACGTCTAGACTGCTGGTCATATACAATAGACACATCAGCAATGGGGCCATATTTAGAGAATACTTCTCTTAGATCTCTTTCTGTAGTGTACAAGCTCAATCCAAATACTCCAAGGCAACAGTTGGGATCGGGATTTGCCTAGAAATAGAAAATGGATTTTCAACTTTTAATAGAAAGGGAACCACACACAAATTAGCCAAAATGTCACTACCAATAAAAATACTGGGTTGGCCAAAAAGTCCGTATGGTTTTTTCCACAAAAGACTCAGTTTTCATTTTATACTAATAACTTTATTGATTTGGATAATCTGAGTATGTCAGCTATCTCCTGCTACTGGCTTCTAGTGGGGAGAGGCCAGGGATGCTGCTAAACGCCCCCCAATGCATAAGACAGCCCTACAGCAAAGAATTATTTTGACAAAATGTCAGCAGTACAAATTCACAAACCACTTCTGATCAGTCACAGAACCGTATCCATACACTAATCTTTTTTTGTTCTTCAGTTGCATTTTTACCTTTCTTGAAGTAATAATGCATAATGCACCAAAAAGGTTGTGTTATCCTCTTCCATCTTCAGTAGTAAAATAGAGGAACAATTTTGATAAGTTTAAAAATAAAAAATGCACAGAGATACGACAGCTGTCACAATACAAATCTACCAAAGTTGTTTCAAATGAAGTTAGAGAACTAAGCACTACTGGAGCCATTATACCAAAAAACCAACCAGCCAAACTTTTGGGCCAACCCAATAGACAGTAACAGACTAAAAACACTTTGCAAGTGATTCACTTTCTAGGAATTTATTCTAAAAAATACCCACACATTCACAATATGTACAAAGATAATCAGAATAGAATTATCTCTACAAGCACGAGAAATAAATGATAAACTATTGAAATGCTGATTTAGCCCTGGCTGGTGTGGCTCAGTGGATGAGGTACTGGCCTGTGAACTAAAGGGTTTGATTCCCAGTCTAGGGCACATGCCTGGGTAGCAGGCCAGGCCCCCAGTAGGGGCAACACAAGAGGCGACCACACATTGACATTTCTTTCCCTCTCTAAAAAAAAAAAAGAAAAAAAAATAAATAAATAAAATCTTAAAATAAATAAATACATTTAAGAAAATGCTAATTTAAGATATACTGCCCATACAATGGAATACTTAAAATGGCCAAAGATACAGGGCATGCTCAACTCGATTCTATTTTCAGAAACATATATGCAAGCTATTCATGTATACACACAAATGAAGCCAAAGATGTGTACTAAATTGTTTAACAGACATTTAAGCAGCTTGCCTGCATTATTTTAATAAAAATGAGCCACACGTTGCCAACATTCCAGTTGCCATGAATTTACCTGAAGTTTTCATTTATTCCATATTTACTATAAATTCCATTGCACTCTCAAGAACAAGCACAGACCTAACAAAATCATTTGGGTTATACAATGAAATCACAACAGGAACACACTAAATGCCACTTCATTTGGAGCCTCTCATGGAGGACAATAAAAAGCCTCAATACCTGAAAGAAACTTACTTACAATTAAATGGGAAAGTCATAAAAGTGTTATATAAAAGGTATTAAAACAAACCCAGAAAACTTCAGTAACATTACGATGGAACAGACACACACACACCTACCCAACATACTGTTATAATAGTAACGCACAATGGAGATTTTTAAAAATCTCATTGACCAAGTTACCAATACGAAAATGTCACACTTAAATGTTAACTGAGCTTTGGCTGATGTGGCTTAGTGGGTTGAGTGCTGGCCTATGAACAGAGAGATCGCTGGTTCTATTCCCAGTCAGCTCATAACCTTGGGTTCTTGGCCAGGTCCCCAGTTGTGGGTGTCCAAGAGGAAACAGACTGATGTATTTCTAGTACATTGTTATTTCTTCCCTGCTCTTTCTCCCTCCCGTCCCCTTTCTCTAAAAGTAAATAAAAAATCTTATAAACAAATAAAGTAACCTATTGTCCAAATGTAGACCATTACATGGGAGACATCCTTTTAAAAAATTGTTTTTGAGAGAGAAGAATCAATTTGTTTTTCCACTTATTTATACATCCATGCGTTGATTATTCTCTGTGCCCTAATTGGGGATCAAACCCACAATCTTGGCACATCTGTACAATGTTCTAACCAACTGAGCTACCTGAGCTGGAGATACATACCTTTTAAAAAGACTACCTCAAAAGGTAATGCACATGTTCAATGCCAATGCTCCACTGTCAAGTAAAATCGGTCCAACTTCGAACAACCTCCCCCACCCCAAGAAACCTTTATTACACAAGATGTTTCTAGAAGCCCATTGCTTCAAAAACAAAGTTATTTTTCACCTTACCCGATTCCCGACGTGACGCCTCCGAGTAGACATGGGAGAATGACTGTGGCTATGACGTCTTCGATAATCTCGACTGTAAGATCTGCTACGGGATCGTCTATGGGAGCGAGACCGAGATCGTGACCTTGTATAATGCCTTCGAGAACTTCTTCTGGATCTAGACCTGCAAAACAAAGACCTCAAGGTCATGACTAAAATAGCTGACAAGATATGACTTTCAATTTTTTCCATACTCTATTCTAGTTAAACTTCAGAGGACGGAACACAATCCGGGTATATACTAACATGGTAACAATGAAATCAAATTTTTTTTTTTGCTGTCAATTCAACTCTACCAGGAAGAGTTCTAAAACCACTAGGCTCTCGTCCCACATTTCTTAAAATAATAAAACAATTTCAATTATTTTTTGAAAATCAGAAAACATACATTTCATACTTGCTTGATTTGTGCTTCCCCTCCCCCTCAGAATACACCATCCTATTTTTCTGCTTCTCCCATTATGCCCACACTATTCACTTGAGATAAAAATCACCAGTAGTTTTCCCCCAGCAGTGTTGTTCTTAACTAGAGTGATTATATGACTTGTCATCTAAACCAGGAAGGACACACTGTAAAAGAGAAAAGAGATGCTCTTAACTATGCCTGACAACAGGCATAAACTGGGGCTGTTCTGGGCAAACCAGGATGTATGGGCTACTCTTGACGGACATTTTAAGTATAGTGCGCTGCGGTATTATTTTAATACATACATGTATGTAATACCAGACTACGCCTATTTATCAAAAATTGCAGTTACCGAAAGACATATTCTGCATTGTATTTGCCATACTAATAAGCAGTTACTTAAACTCCTAGTGAATCCTCACAACAATTCTGAAGAACTGGTACTAGTACTAACTTGCCTTTATAGAAAGCAAGCTAAAGTAGAAAAAGGTTAAGTAATCTGCCCAAGCCAGAAAAAACAGAGGTAAGATTCGAAGCCTAACTGAAAAGCCCAGGCTCTTAACCACTTAAAGTCTTCAGTCTCCCAAAACTTTCAATTACGTTCATTTCTAGCACTAGAATTATATAGGCCAACAAATGATCTAACCCTCTCTATCTTCCTAGTTTACAAAGCTCAAACCAATTTGAAAGCTAAGAGTAACAGAAGGAAATCCCAAGACAGTCTTTCTTACCTAGATTCAGATCTGGACCTGGACTTTGATCTGGAACGCCTGGAATCTTCCTTGGAGCGAGACCTTGCAGGGGTATGCCTTGCAGATTTCCCAGATCCATGAGCACTTCCACTTCTGGAAGCAGAACGGGATTCCTACACGTAGATGTCAAAAGTTTAATTTGTATACTTTCTGGGCAACTTTAAAAACAAATAAGCTGCTGTAAGATAAATGGTGAGGGAAAGCAATCCCCTTCCAAGATAAGAAAACATAGGTAAGGGCAGGAACTGAATATACCTGGTGTAACAATCACATTGCTCCAATTGACATAGGTCAATTAACTTTCACTTTCACCTTTTTTGGAGCAGGGATAAGAGTTAACTGACCCCACTCTCTCCAGAAAGGGGTGTCAAAGCCAAGCAGCTGAGGGACTGCCCAAGGACTGTGTTTAGGGAATGTTACGCCATAAAGACTAGGGTGAGAAAGAACCTTATTAATAACTATGACACCTATACTTTATACCTATTTCAATCAAGTTACCATCAATAAAAACAAAGCCCTATGAAATTCATAAAACTTACTTTTAAAATGCTTTTCACTTTAAAATAAGACCTCAACCTTCCAGATTGTACTTATTATTCAGTGGGAAAAGAGACAAGGACAACCTTTTTCAAGTACTAGAGAAATGCAGAAGCCTAGTGGAAAGCAAGGACCAGCCTGAAGAACACTAGACCCTATTCCATCTAACCATGGTGGGAGGCCCTATAAGATCCTCAAAGGAACCAGATGGAGCTACAGCAGAAAGGCAGCGAATTGTGCAAAGTAGGAATAGAGAGGGTGTCAGAGAGCTACAGCTTCCTCAGAGATGAGCCAGGGCAAACAGAAAATAAGTTTAAAGTACACATTAATACCAGAACATTAAGAGACACTTCTAATCTAGACTCGGAAAGGGAATTCAGGAATTATACACAAAAACCAAAGTCCAGGTATATACTATATACCCACAGCTTTCCCAATCAAAACTAGGAGTAGTCAGTAGTAAGTGGCATAAAAAGGAAGATCTCGCTCCCACAAAACAACACAACCCCTCCCCCCCCACAAAAACCTAGCAATGAAATTGTAAATAGGATAACTAGCAGTTCACCAATGGTCAACTCATCAGAAAAGGCATACATACGCAGTAAGTAATGAAACCAGAGAAACTTTCTGCCGAGAAGCAGAAACAGAAAACTGGATAAAGAACACCCACACTCACAGCTAACTAAGGTATCACCAAGCAAGACAACCTTTAAGTTAGCCAATCTTAGGCAAATTAAGGAGTATACAGTCCAGTTGAGGTTTTCCACCCATGAAAGAGCAAAAATTGGCCAGACTCAAAAGGAACCAACATTAGCGTACAGGCAAAATTCAATGTTGAAGCTGCTGAATAAAAGTCATTATAAAGAGACCTCCCTTTATGGCAGACCTTTGGAATACTTTGGCCATTCTTGGGGGGGGACCCCCCACAAAAACAGAATAATAGTATTATTTTTAAATTACAGTCCCAAACATTTTAGACTAGGTTCTGGATTCACAGCATAACAGAGAAAGTTTGGAGGATCCTTCCTATGACACCCAGAGGAAAAGTATGTGCAACACACAAGAGACAAACTAAAATTTGAAGATTAGAACAGGAAACAAGAGCTGGTAAAATGAGATCTGGTCTCTAGGCCCAGAACAACTTTAAAAACTTTCCAACATTTCGAAGTCTTTATAAAACATTGTGTGATGTGACAGAAAATATGAAACTTCTCACCATGTTGAGATTTAAAAACGTAACAGGGGCGGGGGGTGGGAAGATGGTTCTCTTGACAAAAATGATACTCTGGATAAAGTCGTTTTAAAAAATGTGAGTGTTATTTCTACCATGGGCAAAAACTAATCTAGAAGAGGAGATAGTAACAGGGACCCAAAAATTCCTAAATGCCTTTGTTTATTCCATTGCTAGAAAGATTACATCATGGAACAATCACAGCCTTTAATGGAAACCAAAGAAAGCAAAACTTGCTCTGGAAGAGAGAAAGCTCAATATGAATTAAAAAGATTACCAACAAAGCTATTGCAGTTAACAGAAACCACTCAGCCTAGGGATCTGAGTAGAAAGAAAGGAAGAGCAGAGTTGTCAAGATCACCCCCCTTCTTTAAGCCTCTTGCTTCATCAAACGGAAGAGCCTCATTCCAAGCTGAGATGCTTTTTACCACTAAGAGAAGAGACAGTACTGCCTTAAGGAGATTTCCCCCATGAAAATTCTAAAATCTAGTGTCAAAGATACAGTAGCTGTCAAACTATAAGACTTTTCACTCAATCTCTGAAACTAACTGGCTATATGCAGGTATCTTGTGAACAATAATTTCTTATACCAGGAATCCTTGGGAAAACACCAGAATGCAAAGCTTTTCCCTTCTATACTAATACTTGGTTACACTAATATCTAAACACAATGCCTCTAACCTACTCTTCTTATCAGGGATATTCTTCAAGAAGTTAAACCCCTTTGTAGTTATGTTGGCCATTAGCTGGTTTAGAAACACATTCAAGGAAACTTAGCCTGTCTAGAAGAAAGGAGACCTAAAATCTTTAGCCAAATCTAAAAGCATATAGTTAACTTTAAACCTTAATCCACAGGCAGATCTGTAAAGCCAGCTGGGAAAACCGTCTACAAACAAAGAAAATTGCCAGTTCCACTCTCAGCTGACAAAGCTACAGTCACCAACACATTAAAGCCCTACCAAAAAAGCATTACTCTGGACATTAGTACCTCAAGGAAAAGGATCATGAAACTAAGATGAGCATTAATTAACATAAAGACAAAAACTCACAAAAAACTGCTTGAGGAATTCAGTTCTTATAGACTGAAGCTTTGTCATAAACTTATGTGCAACCTATAGGGAACATATCAGGAAAACCGAACTCAGCTGTCCAACAAAATACCTTCACCTCCCTCTTCTGAGAAGGCAGGACACCTTAGAAAAACTTTCTGAAAGAGGTGATAGAAGTGGGAATAACCATTCAAATGCTACATTTCTCCTATATTATTTAAAAACCTGGATGTAGACTTAAAACTGGTTCTTGTAAACCTACAGAGCATTTAAAACACCAAGTCCCCAAACTGGAGCTGATTTTACTAAGTCTAGAGTTGGGTATCTACATTCCTTAAAAGCACAATATATTTTTATGAAGCTAGGTAAGTCTCACTAATTTAGTCAACTTCTGAAGTTTTATGCCATCTTACCTATCTAGTTTTTCTTGGCAAAGGTATCTCCTGGAACCTTGTTTCTGTTACCTCTGCTCCACTTGCCGGCCCCCCAAAGCATTGATCAGCCCTCTTGGGGCATGTACCTTACTGGCCAGAATAAGAGGCCTGTCCCTCCCCCTCCAATACCTCCACATCTGGCTTGGGGAATGAGGGTGGGGGGTACAGGAAAGCCTCTGGCTAAGGGAGACAAAACCACCAAATGGTAAGATGGTTGAATTGTATCAGCGTTTATTTTCATCCTTTCTCTACCTCAGGCTATTTAATCAAACCCTAAACTGACTTCTTCCTCTTTCAGGTCTCCTAATAGAAGAATCCATGGACTTGAATAGAAATATCCTCTCACATCACTTTTACCTCAACTCTGCCTAATCTGAATTCAGAATACAAAGTAACATTAAGTTTGTACACAGCAAAAAATTTTTACAAAGCAGTAATGGGGCAAAGCAAATGCTGGAAACTGTCTTCTATAAATGGAGATAATTTTCTTCTTGAAAGATAAATAAAACCTATAAAAAGGTCAACTTCACAATGACAATAGACCCTAAAGCCCCAGAAAATTGATCCCTCTAGAAACGTAATTTAAGCCACTTTCCCCCACAAGTGGTAGTTTTGACAACTACCAGAGAAAGGTTTTCCTTAAATTTTAATTTTTATTAGTTTATTGGGGTGACATTGGTTAATAAAATTGTATGTTTCAGGTGAGAGAAAGTTTTTTTTTTTTGGCTCTTCATTTCAGAATAACCTTGGCTTCCCCAATAGGGCAAAGACTGCTATTGGTTGGCTACCATCGAGCATTATTTGGATGTGTACTTGACCCATCCAACTGAAGGGTGCCATAATTACAGTCACCTGACTACTCTAATTCAGCTAAAACAAAACAACAAAGAAAGGAAAATGACATCTTTTGGATTTATTCTCCCCAAAGCAATGGCATCGGGGAACCAGAATAAATCTACTTTATAATCTATACCTAACATCATTATAATAGTTAAGTGTTAATAGCAAAAAATGAGCAAATGAATGAAGCACCTGCTACTATTTCCCTTTTGAGTTAGATATCCTGTTCGCTTCCATGTGTGGCCCACCTTATTCTAAGGGAAGCCACTAGATTTTTAGCAATAACCCTTGTCATTCAGCTGGAACAAGCAAACAGAAAAGAATTAAAAAATCATTGTGATTCTAGCACACATACATCTTAAAAGTTAAGACCCAAGTGGTCAAAGCTTTCCACTATTGCCATCTGGAAAGAAATCAACGTTTTCATGAATGCCCAAAGTATCCTGTTCAATGCTTTGCTTGAATTTTAAATGTTTGGTTTTATAACCATCCTGCTGACATTCTTTAGGAAAACTGACAACATTCTACTATATAAGGTGGGGCAAAAATAGGTTTACAGTTGTTTACATGGGAAATAATAATTAGGAAATAATACAGCAGAATAAACTGTGTTTCATGTACTCACAACTGTAAACCTATCTTTGCCCCATCTTATATACAGCTCACTACCAAAGGACAGGAGTCAGTACATTGTACAACTCCAGGGATGGTGGGGGGAGGGGTGAAAGAGACCACCAGTTCCAACTCTGGAGGTACTCACGCATGCTCCAGGATCAGCAGTTAGAAACACATACACAAAAAACCTAAAGGGAACATCGCGAAGTCAACTGTTACCCATGCTGGAGAACTCATTCCTGCCTGATATTTGACTACAAAGGATTACTTTTTTAAAAATTGCATTTCAAAAATTTAACTAAGAAGTTAAAATTAGAATTACCTAATTTAAACGTTTCCCCTGGAAGGCACTTCTTTACCCTGTATATATTTTCTTCTATTAAACAAATAATGCATGCATGTTTAGCAAAATATACAGGGACACATAAACAGACTAGTAATTACTTAGCGTAGTGCTTTCTGATTCCAGATTACTTCTTATCTTAACTTCATTTTTATTTCTTTTCTTCATTCTTCCGTTTCAAATTCTGACTTCTTTCATCTTCCCCACTTCACACAAATTGCTCAATATTCTACAAGTGGGACTTCTGGTCTGATAATTAGCATGCATTCTTTCTTTTATTTTTTTCAAATTTCAGCTTCACTTATTCCTGAGCTTCAAATACTCATTTATAAAACTTGTCAAATGACGACTTCCGCATTTTCCTTCTTCAACATTAACCTTAATAGAAAAAGAACAGGATGAAGAATATTTTAAAACTCCAGGATAAAATCCAGTGCCAAAACTGAAACTAGAAAAAAAAAATCCCTTGTTTTGGAATTTTTAAAAAACCTAGAATATGCAGCTCAAAAACCTGAAACTATAGTTTCCTGTTGTTTCTAAAATATAGATGGTAATCAACCTCATTTGTCTACTCCAAAATAGCTTTTTATCATGCTTAAGTTGAATGTGAAGTGCGCAACTGAACATTTACTGTTCATCTAACAGTTTAAAAACTATAATTACATTTCACACTTCTTATTCATCAATAGAAAATGTTAAGTGTCAAAAGCACAACTCTAGTTAAAAAAAAGTGACACATTAATACAAAAGTGCAAGAAAGGAAAGCACGGACAATTCATTTGTACAATGATGACAGGGCTAAGTTGGAGAGGTTTACAAACTGTGACTTGTCTGGGTAAGGTCAAGAAATGTATTTCACACATTTTATACCACATTTCTAAAGAGCTCTACAGAAAGGTAATGTTAGGGAATCTGAAAATTTGGACCACAGGAAGTGTTCAACCTATCCCTCCCTAGCAAGTTGCTCTAGTGAGATTCTACATTTTTAAAGGTCCTACTACTAAATTTAGAACTAAAACCAAATCAACCGACTACTATATTTGGGTAGCTATGAAGGAAAGCAGAACTAGAATGCAACATTGGTGTTTTCAAATAATATAAACTTTCCCACCTCAATGAACAACTATTTAAAATCTTCTGCAGTCCAAAGGAGAAATTCTTTTAAAGGTGGCAAATATGGGGAAAAAAATTATAGCTCACCTCCTGAATCACTAACAAGATTTAATATTAATAAAATGTAATAGTGTCTATTTAACACCCTAAACAAAATTAATACAGCCCTCTTAAAACATCCTAGTTTCCCTGCATTTCACCGTATGATCTTCCATTTCCCAGCCAACAATTTCCTCTCCCTAGTTTTATTTTCTTCCTGGCGGGGAAAAAATTAAACTTTCTTTAAAAAAAAAAAAAAAAAAAAAAAAGTTAAGTCTTTAGAACAATCTGGGCATAAAGACAGCCATGGCTATTGTGGGAAGTGCTTTGATGTCTTTTTAAGAAAGTATATTTTTCAATATAGTTTTAAAGAGTCAATTATTGTTCCAGGAAAAATTCAAATAACATTTTATTTAAGGGAGTTGGTAATTTCTTTTCTTTTAATATCCATCACTAAAATGTAATGGGAAATGTTTGCTGGCAGCACAAATGTAATCGTGGAATCAGAATGCCCAAGCAGGTTTCCTCTTATGGGCTCCTCAAGAGTATGTACCGATGCAGGACTTAGATGCAGAAGATACTGGAATTGAGGCCAAAGATCTAGGTATCACACTTTTCAATATGGACTCTCCTTCCTGCTGTTATTTCATCACCCCCCTCTCCCAACCTTGTTTCTTCTTTTATATTTAAACTACAAAATACACTACTAAGTAATGTAGATAAGGTTTATTTCAACTCACCTAAGTGGCCACTTTATAAAACCAGAAGCCAAACTATTGAACTAATATTTAGTTAAGAGACCCTACTTAGAAATAAGTAGAAACTTGTCCCATCACCAACACAATTTGTTAAAAACGATTCTAGGGATTACAAGGGAATTCATGTAATGTTAAAAAAAGGGGGGGGGGCGGTGCAAACACATTACGCTGATTACAAGGTAATTAATATTTTAAAAATCAGGAGGGAGCAGATCAATCCTGCCACAAAGATCAATACTCCTAGCAGTATAAAGGCTATTTTACATTTTCCTGTAGCCACTGTACCCGATGGTTGGGTAGATAGAAAAATCCTGAGACTGAGAACATGCTATGAAAACCCCACCACCACCTGACTTGCCTATTATCAGTCATAACCTCCATTTTTTTTTAGCGTTCTCTTGCAAAAACAGTACACTCTGAATGTACATTCAAAAACATTCAGTACTTTCCAGCAATAGCAAGTTTAAGTATGATTTTTGACTTTCAGAAGACCACCTTTTCATCTAATAATCTAAGCACAAAAATCAATGCAAAAACAGGGGCTTCATCCCACGTTGTCATACTAGACCATCTATGTTGATAAATACTAGCAATCATAAACTCCAAAACCCAATTCAAAGCAAAGATTTTGGGGAACCTGAAGACTTATTTGCTGTAGTTAAGAACTTTCCCCTGGACTGCAACTTAAACTGACAATACCTAATTCAATGTTACCCCCCCTTACCAATCACCACCCCATCATTATACGTTGTGAGAAAACACATGTGTAAAAACTGATCAACATAAGACAATGCTAAGACTCAAAAGATCTATACAATTGTAGTTCTCTCTTCTTGGGCAGAAAATGTGAAAAGTCAACTATAAAAGTATTAATATTTATCACTTAAGGTTTGGGGGTTTGATTTGCCATAAGGGAAAAAGCTGTACAAGGCAAATTTAATTTACACCATTTCTCACCATCTGAAGTCCTTTTGAATTTTTTTGAGCAAAACCAGTAGTACTTACCTTACAATCACTTGGAATTTCAGTTTGAAAATGCCACCTTCCAGTTTCAGACAATATACACAATATTAAAACATTTAGTTAACCTGGTTTGTTCGAGAGACCCATACCTAATCACTCATAGTAAAATAAAACAATGCAAACTATTTCTTCCCACTCCACATAGATTCGTATTAAGGGAATTTGGTGCAATGGCTATAATTCTCTAGAAAATAGATTGAGATGTTCCAGTTTTTAAAGATAGAATTTGGAGTTGGGGCTAAAAACAAGGAATACAAAAAAAAAAAAAAAAGAACCCTTGATTAACAGAAAAGAAAAATACAGAACCTGAAACGCAGTTTGCTGGGATGGCATCCAGATGTTATTCATCTCTACAGAAAATAAGACCAAAGTCCCTACATTGCAAACACATTACTGCTACAAAGATAGCCAATATTCTACCAAATTTTGAGACTTATATAACTAAGAGCACCTCTTATGGCAAAGGTGTCAGCCTCTTTGCATCAGTAAATAAATAAAATACAGTATTTAAAATGTGGATAATTTTTGGAAATTCTGGGGAGAGACATGAATTTGAAGAAAAACATTTTACTTCTATTATGGGTCTGGCCGGACCAGGAAAGTCAATTCTAATCAGACACATTTCTTGAATTTAAATCAACGTTGACATAAAAATCCAACGTAGAGATAAAAGGTCGACTCTGCCATAAAACTGTGACAGGAACCACAAACATTCAACAACGTACCCTATGCATTTAAAACCAAGACGGGGACACACTAAACCAGTCCTAAGAGAATTATTATTTACTGCAAACAAACAAACATTCTGTTTAGAAAACAACTTCCAATACCTAAAGGATTGGGGGGAAATTTCTAGAGTTACTCTGGGATGTCAATGTCTGGATCAGAGATTTAGATAAAAATGAGGGGTGAGATTACAGCTGAACTGAGATTTGTATTAGTGATTTACAAGACCAGTTGGGAATGTTTGGGAGCCTAGAGCAGAATTAATTTTTGACTCAAGAGGCTAGAAGCTTATTGACAATTACTGCCATGAATGCAAATTTTTCACTTTCAGGCACCTTGAAAAGGGAATTTTTTTAGCCAACCCAACCTGACTGCTCTACCTACCCAGCACTTTTTATGGCATTTTGTTTAACTGTTCCACTGACCTTTATGGTTTGCCAAACAGTCTTTGGAGTCCAAACACACGTTTATTTTAGGTCTATTCTAACAACTTCAGTTTCCAAACCACCAGTTGGAAAGCAATCAACATACAAAACACCAAACCAAACGAAATGAAGTATCCCACCACTTCAAAGTTTAGAAATCCCTCCTGGAAAAAGTCTGGACTTCTAAGAAAAAACGAAAACACTAATTACTATATGTAGCTTAAAGTTATTTTACAGCTTTCTCGCCTCCCATATAATAATTTCGTGAATATTTATTCTATGTAACAGCATTGTGAAAAACACTAGAATATACATCCTATTAGATGAAAATACATCCCTTCAAAAAAAGTCTAATGAGATGACACTTCTTGAGTTGTCTCAAACCAGGACCTATAGTAATTACAATTGTTCCCCCCTTATATGTTATACTATTTTACTTTCCTTTGGGCAATTTCTCGTCTCCACAAGCATACCACAACTAACTTATTCAGGTATATTCAACTGGGTACTCCTCTAGTCAGAAACCAGTCATTTCGTAGTCCCTAAACTGTGTACAAAAATACCCAGTAACTGTTTTAGTATAAAGGAGAGGCCTGATTAGTTCAAACCAAGTTGCACAGAAAGTTCACTAACATACCAGGAACTAATTTAGTTTATTCTTAAACCACCCCAAACCTGGTGGTTTTTTTTGTTGCCAGTTTGCTAAGGTATTTGGATAGATTTGCCTGATAATTACCGAGACTTTTAAGGTGCCTCTACCCGAAAGGAAAAACCTAACAAGTAACAAACTGTAAAACACCCAAATTATTCCCATCAGGTTAAAAAAATCAACTTACATGGGGCTCTTTAACACTCTTCTAACAAATTCTCCTTAGCCTCCAAATATGCAAGACTGGCAATCCTTGCATTGTTCCATCTTCATTAGAATCTACACCACAACCAAGCTTTACATCCCTCTGCTTAAAACCTAGGAACTGTTTTATCAATCAACCCTCACCGAACTCCGCATCTAGGAGGCGAAAACTTAAAAAAGGGGGGGGAGGGGCACAAGTCGTGGTCCACTTAAAACAAAGGAAATAACCGCGCCATAAATCGTTGCCCGCCAATTTCTCCTACACACTCCCGCGGAAAAATATCTATTCCATATAACAAGGAAGTCTCGAAAACTCGTCATCTGCTCTATTTGAATACTCCGATAACGAGCCTGATACTCTGCAAACCCTTTCGTTATCAAAAAAAAGCACTGCACTTAAACCTAAACAAAGCCCGCGCTCGCAATCTCGTCAAACGGGCGGAGAATTTAATCTACCTCAAATTTAGTTTTCCCCAACCTAAAAAAAGCCTCAAGAACACACTAAATTTCACCTTTTGAGGGACTGTAAGACGATCCTTTCTTAACCTAAACACCCGTGAAAGACCCCTAAGAACGTTGCCTTTTTTTTCTAACCCTCAAATTGCCTCGTGGAGGCGCGAGCCCAGCCCGCGAGAACGCGCGGCTCCGCCGCCATTTTGTGCCTCTGGCAGCGCGCCCAGCCCGTCAGCCCAAGATGGCTGCGGCGAGGCTTCGGAGGAGAGCAACGGCGAAATAAGATACAGTTCCCCTCCCCCAACACCAAGGGGACACAGCGGCCATTTTTAATCCCCCCCTTTATAACGGAAAAAACCGTCAACCCCGGTACGAAGCCATATAAACCTGCCTGCAGCCTCTTCACGACTAAAAACACTATCCACAAAGGCTTTTTTTAACCCGACTCCCATCCTCCCGGCCTCAGGCTTCGGAGCCAAAATCGCCCGTTTCCCGGTCCGAGGCCGACGGGTCTGGAAACAGATGCAAGAAACTGAGCCCACACAGCCGCCCCCTGCAGCACCTTCACGTACCCGTTCGCCGTAGTTCTGCTCTCCGCTGTCGCTCATGACTCGTAGCTGCCGCCGCCGCCGCTCGGTTCCAAGTGCTTCAGTCGAAGATGCCAACCTCTTGCTACTTCTTCACAGAGGTTCCGCCGCAGCCTGCCAGAACACACTACTTCCCAAGCCGCTAGGAAGCCAACTGCTCCGCACCACCTCCACACGGGATCTGTGTCTCCCGGACGTGACGCAGCGTCTTTAGCCCGGCTCCACCCCCACCCAGAGCGCGCGCTTTCTTGGCCCCTCCCCTCCGCCCTTGTTTTCCCTTTCAGCAGCGGCGCGTCGCCAACCGGATGTGACACACACGGCCTCTCGCCAGGGCCCAGTCCGCTTGTCTGTATCTGTGAGGCGGGAAAGTAAGCACGCTGTTTGACCTCCGTGGCGGTTGCCGCGGGACGCGGCGATGCCGCCCGGTGACCCCTGACTCCTTTGTGGAACTTTCCGGGGAAACCATCGTCGTCTGGGGAAGGAAGGAAGGAGTTGCCCGCCCCACCCCCGTTTTTCCCATCTTTCATTTTTTTCGCTTTAATAATTATTTTTGGGCCTTCTTTTGGCTGGAGAGGGGAGTTTTCCATGCACCTGGGTTCAGCAGTTTGCATTTATTTAGTCTTAATTGTAGATCTTAACGTCTTGAATAAACGTTTCATTTGAGTATGTATTAAAAGCCAAAGCACTTTATCAAATCTTGATACACTACAGTCAGACATAATCTCCATTCTGAAGAAGAAAGTTTGTGGTCTTATAAGGAGTCTGGTAAACACACATTTGTAAACTATGACAAATAGTTATATGTTCGGCTTATAGCATAGTGGTTACACAATCATCTACAAAGTGTGCCCCCTGATATTTCCAGGACCCACCTACACCATACATAGTTATTACAATGTTATTGACTATGTTCCTTGTGCTGTTCTATACATCCCCTCGACTATTTTGTAACTACCAATTTGTACTTCTTAACCCTCTGACCTTTTCACGCAGTCCCCAAGCCCTCTCTGCTCTGGTAACCCTCAGTTTGTTCTCCGTGAGTCTGTATTGATTTTGTTTGTTTATTTTGTTCTTTAGATTCCACATATGAGTGAAATCATTCCTTTTCATTGCCGAATAATATTCCATTGTATAAATACATCATATTTTAATTATTCATTCATCAGTTGATAGATTTTTGGATGTTTTCTGTTTTTTAACTATTATGAACAATGCTGCTATGAATATTCGTGGACAAGTTTTTGTATTAACATACATTTTCCATTCTCAGTTCCTTGGAAATATACCTAGGAGTGAAATCACTGTTTAACTTTTTGAGGAACTGCCTTTAATTCTAGCCATTCTAATGGATGTGAAGTAGTATTCACTGTGGTTTTGATTTGCATTTCTGTAATAATGAAGTTGAGCATTTTTTCATGTGTGGGTTTTGTTTTGTTTTGTTTTTTCCTATTTGTAGATCTTTGGAGAAATGTTTATTCAGAAACCTTGCCCATTTGTTAGTTGGGTTATTAATTTTTATTATTGAGTTGAAAGAATTGGTGATTAAATTCTTGCTTGGTTTAAAATAGTCATCTAGAACAGCATCAGTAGTTAAGGTAACTGAGATCCAGAGATTTGGTGATGAATCAAGATCTCTTTTTACATATTATCCAGAGCCAACCTCATATACTTTCATGGTTTCAGTTAGGGACTTATATACTTATGGTTTCCAAATTGATATTCACAGCATTGAACAACACTTTAGACTTAAATTTCAGTTGCCTACTGGAATATTTATTTTATTTTGTTTGTTTACTTTTCTTTTTAGGTTTCACATATAGGTGAAGTCAGCTTTAGACTGAAATTTCAGTTGCCTACTGGAATATTTATTTTATTTTGTTTGTTTATTTTTCTTTTTAGGTTTCACATATAAGTGAAATCATATGGTATTTGTCCTTCTCTGTCTGACTTACTTCACTTAGCTTAATACCCTATACGTCCATCCATGCTGTATCAAATGGTAAGATTTTATTCTTTGTTTGGCCAAGTAATATTCCACTGTATATGTGTTACTGGAATATTTACTTGGCTATTTCAGTCTTATAAAAATTAACATGTAATTCAAATAATTTTAAATATTCTACCTTTCCTCTGCCCTCTAAATGACTCAGCTAAAGCTTTCTTCTCTCTTCCTCCCATTATCAATTCTACTTCCTTTATTTTAAAAATTCACCTGGCTGGTGTGGCTCAGTGGATTGAATGTTGACCTATGAACTGAAGGGCACATGCCTGCGTTGCAGGCCAGGTCCCCAGGTTGAGGGCATTCAAGAGGCAACCACACCTTGATGTTTCTCTCCCTCTCTTTCTCCCTCCCTTCCCCTTTCTAAAAATGAATTAAAAAAATCTTTTTAAAAATTCATTTTTGGGGGACTTCCGGCAAGATGGCAGCAAGGTGAATGCACCGTGCTTCCTCGCACAACCAAACAAAGAAAAAAACAGAAATTTACCCAACCAAAAACAGCCAGATCTGACAGAAAATCGAATTGAGAGGAAGTCCGACAACCAAGGAATTAAAGAAGATACATTCATCCAGTCTGGTGAGCCGGGAGGAGCAGGGCGGAGGGAGAGCGCTCGACCCCGCGGCGAGCTGGTGAGCAGACGGCAGGACCGCGGTTGGAGGGGCGGTTCCCGCGGGGCTGCAGCACACCCAGACGGGGGTGCCTGACCGAAGCGCGGCCAGCGCCCGGCTCATCCGGACCCAGCGGGCCGAGACTGGTGGACCGGACAGGTCCGCATTCTCGTGCAGATGGACCGGGAGAGAAAGCAGGGCGCAACCCATCGGCGCAGATTGAGAGCACCTGTGGGGGTGGAGTCGGCATCGGGAGGAACTCCCGGCCTCACAGGAGAGTTCGCTGGGGAGACCTGCGGGGGATTGGAGCTGTGCAGCCCGTCCACCGACCCCGGAGCGACCCCCGGAGCCAGCACAGAGGGGCTCGAATTGCTTGCGGGAGGCGGTGTGGGTGTGGAGAGCGGAGAAGGCGCCATTGTTCCCTCAGGTCCCGCCCCCACAGGTTACGTCACAGCACAACTACTGGGAGTTTCCCTGCCCAGGTGAACCCCAAGGCTCTGCCCCCCTTACAGTAACAGGCTCACTGAGGGGAAAAAAATGGCCCAAAGAAAGGAACAGATCAAAGCTCCAGAACTAACTGACCAAGAGATAGCCAACCTATCAGATGCACAGTTTAAAACCCTAGTAATCAGGATGCTCACAGAATTTGACAAAAAATTATCGAAATTGCTTGAACAAATGAGGAGAGATCTGCAGGGAACCAATAGGGATTAGAAGGAAACTGGGACTCAAATCAACAGAGTGGACCAGCAGAAAGAAAAAAACATCCAACCAGAAAAGAATGAGGAAACAAGAATTCAAAAAACGGAGGAGGGGCTCAGAAACCTCCAGGACATCTG
>PVJI01013976.1:0-45851 GCA_004026765.1 Micronycteris hirsuta | reverse complement strand
TATAAGTCAACTAGGCACAACAGGCATCTATAAAATACTCTACCTAACAACAGCAGAACACATGTTTTTTTCTGAGTGTGCATGAAATATTGTCCAGGATACATTGCTTATTAAGCCATAAAACAAGTGTTAATAAATCTAAAAGGACTGAAATCATACAAAGTATGTCTTTGACTACATGGAATAAAATTAAAAATCAATAACAAAAGAAAATTTGAAAATTAAAAAATATGAGGAAATTAAACAAAACACACCTAAATAACAAGTGAGTCAAAATAGAAAGACAAGAGAATTTAGAAAATACTTTGACATAAATAAAAATGAAAATGTAACCTACCAAAACTTATGGGATTAAGCTAAAATTGTGCTTAGAGAGAAATATGTAGCTGTTAATGCATGTATAAAAAAGAAGAAATTTCAGTTTATAACGTAAACTTCCACCTTAAGAAATTAAAAAATAAGAGAAAACCAAGCTGAAGGAAGAAAAGAATAAATATTAAGCAGAAATAAACAAAGAATAGACAACAGAAACTAATAAAAAATAAAATTTGGTTTTTAAAAAGTATCAACAAAATTGTTTATCCTTTTGCTTGATTGACCATGGGGAAGAAAAAGGAGAAGATTCAAGTTACTAAAATCAAAAATAAAAGAAAGGACAATGATATCCACCTTAAAAAGAGAGAAATTATAAGGAAATACTATGAGCAATTATATAATACCAAATTTGATGACTTAGAAAAAATAAGCAAATTTCTAGAAAAACATACATTGCTGAAATTGACTTAGGAAGAAATAAAAAGTCTAAGGACATATAGCAAGATAAAAGACTCAGTTGGTAGTCATAAAACTTTCCACAAAGAGAATAGCTTCACTGATAAATTCTAACCAAATTTTTAAGAAAGAATTAACACCAAAGCTTCACAATTCCTTCAAAAAACACAAGAGACAGGAATACATCCCAACATTATATGAGGCTACTATTACCTCGAAGCCAAAATAATATAAAGATATCACAAATAGCCCGGCTGGTGTAGCTCAGTGGATTGAGTGCGGGCTGGGAACCAGAGGGTCCTGGTTCGATTCCCAGTCGGGGCACATGCCTGGGTGGGTTGCAGGCCAGGTCCCCAGTGAGGGCCATGTGAGAGGCAACCATACGTTGTTCTTTCTCCCTCACTTCTCCTCTCTCTAAAAATAAATAAATAAAAACTTTTAAAAAATCACAGATAAAACAACTAAAGGCCAAAATGTCTTATCAGTATAACAAGGTGCAAAAATCTTCAACACAATATTATCAAACTACTTCCAACAACATATGAAAAGGATTATACACCTATGATGAACTAGGAGTTATCTTAGAAATACAAGCTTTGTTTACCATTTGAAAATCAATTGATGTAATACATTATATTAATAAAATAAAATATAAAACTTACATGGTCATCTCAGTAATTTTAGAAAAAGCATGATAAATTCCAATTCCCTTCAAAATAAATACTCTTGAAAAACAAGGAATAGAAGAGAGCTTCTTCATTCTATCAAGTCACTTCTATCAAGAACTCACCTTAATTTTATACCTAATGGTGAAAGACCAAAGCCTTTCCCTTAAGATCAGGAACAAGATTAGGATATTCACTTTTGCCACTTCCATTTAATATTGTGTTGGAGACTTATGCCAGAGTAATTAGGCAAGAAAAAAAAGAATCAAGATTGGAAACGGAGTGGCAAAACTACTTTCTATACACCGATGACAATAACCCTGTATACAGAATATTCTAAGGAATACACGCACATACAAACAGAGTTAAATGATATCAATAAGTTTGCAAGATAGAAGATCAATATACAAAACCCTGTTGCTTTCACTGCATTAACAATGAACAATCTGAAAATGAAATTAAGAAAACAATGATATTTACAATAGCATCAAAAGGAATAAACTTAAAAGAATTGTAAGATTTCTACATTGAAAACTGAAGCATTGTTAAAGAAATCAAAGAACAATTAAGTAAAGGGAAACGTTCATGGATCAGAAGACTCAATATTGTTAAGATGGCAATATTCACAAAACTGGTCTACAGATTCAATTTAATGTCTATCAAAATCCCAGATGACTTTATGATAACAAACGAGTTAATTTTAAACTTCAAATAGATATGCGAGGGACCCAGAATAGCTGAAGGAATCTTGAAAAGGAAGAACAATTTAGAAAAGACACTTCTAGAGATAAAAATCTATGACAATCAAGACAGTATGGTACTCCCAGATATGTCTATCTATAAAGTAGTCATATAGATCAATAACAAAGATTTGAAAGTTTAAAAATAAACACACTTATGGCCAATTGATTTTCAACAAGGGCAACAAGACAATTCAATAGGGAAAAGAATAGTCTTTTTAATAAAAAGTGCTGAGACAACTGGATATCCACATACAAAAGACAGGCATTGGACTCCTATCTCATACCATACACAAAAATTAATCTGAAATGGACCTATTTAAACAAAAATAGACCTAATATGTAATACCTAAATCTATAAAGCTCTTAGAAGAAAACATGGGAGTAAAATATTTCTGACATTATATTAGGCAATGATCTTTTAAACATCAAAAGGATAAGTAATAAAAGAAAAAATAGTTAAATAGAGCATCAAAATAAAAAAAAACCTTTCATACTGCTAGTGATAAGGACAAGAAAAAGATAATTCAGGAATGAGAGAATATATTTTCAAAACATATAAAAAACATATGACTTGACAAAAAAATACAAATTTACCCAATACAATTTTAGGGAAATGTTTTTAATAAACATTTTTTAAAAAAATACACAAGTGGGCCCGGCTGGTGTAGCTCAGAGGATATAGAGCGGGCTGGGAACCAGAGGGTCCCGGTTCGATTCCCAGTCAGGGCACATGCCTGGGTTGCGGGCCAGGTCCCCATTGAGGATCATATGAGAGGCAACCACACATTGCTCTTTCTCCCTTCCTTCTCCTCTCTCTGAAAATAAATAAAATAAAAAAATACACAAATGGCCAATAAGCACATGAAAAGATATTTCACATCTTTAGTCTTTAAGGTATGCAAATCAAATAATTTGTCTGAAGTGATACCACAGTGTGATATCATATTGTGGTACCACTTCACACAAATCATAATGACTGCCGTCGAATAGGCACTAACAAGTATTGGAGAAGGTATGGGAAAAATGGAGCCCTCATATCCATAGCTGGTGGACTGTAAAATGATGCAGCATCTTTGGAAAGAAGATTTGCAACTTCTCAAAAGTTAAATAGTGTTATATGACTCAACAGTTCCGCTCCTTGGTATACACCCAAGAGAAGATAAAACATATCTATACAAAAACTTGTACATAAATGTTCTCAGCAGCACTATTCTAAATAGCCAAGATGCGAAAACAAACCAAATGTAATCAATTGATTTATGGGTGTGGTATACCCATACAACAGAATCTTAGTTAGCCATAAGAAAGTGCTAATACATGCTATAACATGAATGAACCTTAGAATCATTATACTAGGTGAAAGAATCCAGACACTAAAGGTCACATATTGTACGATTCCATTTGTATGCTGTGTCCAGAATGACAAATCCACAGAGACAAGAAGACGATTACTAGTTGCCTAGCATTGGAGTTGTAAGTGAGGGTATGCTAACTGCTAAGAGTTTCTTTTTGGAGTGATGAAAATGTTCTAAAATGACATAGGAACGCTGGTTGCACAACTCTGAATATGCTGAAAAGCACCGAATCATATACATTAAATATGTTAAATGAAATGTTTTATAAGTTATAAAATATAAGGGCTTGACACAGTCTGAGAAAGGTTAAACACTTAGAAAACATTACTTGTTATCATTCATTGTAATAGACTATTCTATCATCATATCATTAAGAATGGAAACACAGAAGAAGAAATAACTAAATTTGCTATGGAGGAAATAATTCGTAGAGTATTTTACCCACACATAATGTGGGTGTCTGGAAGAGTGCACGGTCCTTGTGCCACGTGGGAAGAAGGAAAACTGGACGTGCCGCATGGGCTGTACTTGTAAAATGCTGGCTCTTCCCTGTACAACTGAGGTGAATTGAAAAGCCATCACTAACTAAATAAATCTCTAATGCTACACCCCTTGTGAATGCCACATGGAGTTGCACTTGCGAGCAGCAGGTTAACTACAAAGTAATGCCTTCTTTTCTAAGAATCTGCCATTGTGACTTTTAGTCAGGAGTTCATGGCGAAGACCTGACCGTGATTTATTTCTTCCAAGGGCATCCATAATAGCCTGGCCCCTCAATGAACTCTGGTTTTCAGCTGTCCTGGAGGGTGACGCATGTCTCTTTGAGGTATGTCCACAAGGCAATGCTTCATAAGGTTGCTCAAATATACCCTCTAACTTTGGTATAAATCTCTCTATTTCTTTTGAGAAAACACAGAAATTTCATACAATTTCTTTGTGTTTAAAAAATTGTATTCTATGTGATAGACAAAAGGAAACTGCTATGGGAGAAACTTCCATATATGTCTGTGGCTCTGAGAGTCCCCGTGCGCGTGCGTTCTCAGAGTCAGCTTTCCTAAGTTAGGGCAAATCCTGAACAAGCTGGCCGAAGAAAAGGACTTTGTGAACAAGGGAGGCAGAGGAAGAGAACCGTAGCAGAAAGGATAGGTGGCAGGCCAAACAGAAAGAGTTTCTTGAATGGCCAGGGAGTAAAGAATCTGGATGGGAAAACAGAAGAATTTAGGCTGTGGAAGGTCGGTCATCTGCATAAGACTTCCCCTCTTACTTTCATATAATTGCTCTCCACATGTGGACAAAGTCACAGACATGGAGACACCACTTTTCAGCATTCAACACAATTCCCTTGAATGTCTGTGACCATTAATGCTATTCCTGAGAAGGCCAGGAAGTTATTGCTGAACTCACTTTCTTCCACCATTGACCTCCTCAAAAAGAAACCCCCAAAGCCTTACTAAGGCAGAGAAATTGGTATTTCATCACATAGCCTACTGGCGGGTGTTTCTCTACTACTGTGATTATTAATATGCCTGTTTCCCCTAAGCCTTAAAATGAGAACCCCAGGCCCGAGTGTGTTTACAGTGCGGCATGTGCAGGGCCTGAACCACACAGCACGGCCGACAGGCAGCGTGTGTGTCGGGCATTGCTGCTCTCCACACCGAGAGCATCACCCTGTGCTGTGTTTAGACAGGAAAGCCCAGAAAAATGAGCACACCGTAAATGTTGCCAGTAACTCGGAAACCGAGATATCTGGAAGCGATAAAAATGACGATTGATAAAAGCTTCCCTTGTTAAATTTAGGCCACACATACTCTAAATAAAATATACCACTTAGGAAATGATTTGTGTTGATAAAAGTTGATGGAGCTGTTTTTCCAAATGTCTTCTCCCTGCTGGGAATTTCACACTTTGGCAAGCTCTCCTCAGGCCTCCCCAGTTGCCAGTCTCCTTCCATGACCTGACCTGGTGTTGTTTATACGGCTGTTTACACATTTCTTAACAACCTTTGCAAAGGGCCTTTAATGACTTTCACTCCTGGCAGTGCTTAGCTTGAGGCAGAGCTCCAAAGGCTGCCAGTGTTGTTCTGTTTATTTGTGCAGTGCCCTCCCCCCCACGCGCCCCCCTTGGAAAGGGACCTGGAAAGCATGTTGCAGGTTAGATAGCTGTCGATGAGTTTTAAGACATCGACTGTAGTGGTTAGTAATGAAATATGGTAAGGCCATTTAAATAATTAGGAACTATAATTATGTTTCATGGGGGCTCACATAGAGAAACAAACATCGATATTTGAGTCTGCTTGAAAAAGTAGGAAGACAAGGTCCCAACTCTGGCATTTATTAGTTGTACAATGGAGGACAAGTACATTATCTTTCTTGGGCCTTGGCTCCTTCATCTGCTAAATGGAGGGACGGAATTAGGTGACCACCCAGGTCCGACCCACTTTTGCAGCCTAAGCTCAGCGATTCCTATGTATCACCAGACAAGAGGATCATACTTGGTTATAGATTAGGAAAGATGGAAAAGTTTCTTCTGTGGATTTCTTGAAGAGTATCATGATAACATTTGGCTTTTAGGCTAGCTTGGTACTTTAGAATGGGAGAAGGATCAATGACATTCAAATTATAGAAATCAGACCATAAAAATACAAGTAAGATCTAGGTTATCTAGCATTCTAAAAAAAGAAAGAAAGAAAGAAAGCAACTGGGCAGTGCTAACTCTTCCTTTCTACTATATAGAGACCCCTGCATAGTCCTGGAGAAGCCAGGAATACATCATGAAATGAATGGGTTAGAGCAGGGGTGTCAAACTCATTTTCACTGGGGACCACATCAGCCTCATGGTTGCCTTGGAAGGGCTAAAATAATTTTAGGACTGTATAAATGTAATTACTCCTTAACTGTTAAGGAGCTGAAATTACATCCGGCCCTTTGAAGGCAACAGCAAGGCTGATGTGGTCCCTGGTGAAAATGAGTTTTACACAATTGGGTTAGAATAAGGAAAGACCAGCAGCATTTTGGTGGGCAGAGCAAGAATGTTCTAGAAGAAGAGGAGCACAGCCTTGGCCAGGCGGCTCAGCTGGTTGAAGCATTGTCCCATACTCCAAAAGGTGCTGCATTCAATTCCCAGTGAGGGCAGATACCTAAGTTGCAGGTTCAATCCCCAGTTGGGGTGTGTACGGGAGGGACCCAATTGATTTCTCTCTCTCTCTTTATCTTCCTCTCTTCTAAAATCAATAAATATATCCTCAGGTGAGGATTTAAAAAAAAGAAGAGGAGCCAGGGTATGATGGCCCAGGGTCCAGGTGCACGTAACAGAAGTTGCCTCAACTCCAGTAGCACTCACACAGGTTGAAAGGGGCATTACTGAAATCAGCAGAATGCACACTAGCGAAGTTCTTGTTGCTGGAGAAAAGGAGCTGCTGCAGTGTCTTGAGAAAGAATTTCAAGGGCACATGCGTGGGAGAAGTTTAACATAGTGGCAAGATTTATTGGGGTGAAAAGAAATAATAGGCCAGTGGGCATGGAGAGAGCAGGCAGGCTCTGTAGCAGCTGCCCCCAGGTCCTTGCTAATCCTCCATACATTTTCTTGGTTTCAGAAGAAAGCAGACTGTCTTTCCAACTGCCCAACCTGTTTCCTTGGTCTTCCTGGGGCTGTGCTGGGCCCTCCCCCTATCCAAACCCTTTTCTGGATTTTCTGGGCTTTCATGCCTTTTTCCTATCAGATCCTTTTCCCACATTTTCCCAGGGTAAACTTCTCCCCTTTATGGTCACCATTTTGGCGCCTACTGCACATGCCTCAAAGTCCTGCTTTGTCACCTGGTCTGCACTGTGCACGCATGTCATAGAAGGACCTGCCCCTGCGCCGTCTTAGCTTCTACTGTGCATGTGTCCAGCAGAGGACCTTCCCACCTATTGTTTCTTCCTTGTCCTCAGTAATGTGGCCTGACAGGAGCTGGTCATTCCCGGGCAGTTTGGAAAGCTGGTCTTTACTGCCTGCTCAGGGATTAAGTTCCTTTTTGGTGGAGGATGGGGCTGTCTTCTGGGGTGTCCGTGAAGCTGCAGCTTCCAGGCTTAATCAGACTTTGCCAGTTTCGCTTCTTACTTTTTTGTTAATACTTACAAGCTACATACACTAATGTTCTTATACCAAAGGACATACCCTCATAGAAACAGCAAATAAAAATATCCAAACTGTGTCCATTTGTCATTAAAGCAGTTTCAAATGCTTCTGATTTGGAAGAGAGAGTAACATATGTTGGGATAACATGATATTTCAAAACATGTTTACTAGTTATTGTGATAAATGGACTTACATACTTGAAAGATTCAGAGCTGTTCTGAATACAAAGAAAACATTTGAACAATTAATGTAAATGTGAGAGCTCTCTATTTCATATATTCGTTACTAGAGGAATAATACCCTCTGACTTTTTCTAAGATACTCATGATCTCATGGTAGATTATCTTGGTCTAAGTTTCTTTAAAAGATGGTGTGAGGATTGCTAAAGATATCCTTTTCTCATCCATTTTTATTTTAGTTACCAGCACATGCTTATTAGGCACCTACCGTTGTCCCAGGCCTGAGAATACCAAAATGAAGAAGGTATGAATATGGTATATCTCTGCCTCAAAGAGCTTACAGTCCCAAGACAAGGACTTCTAGATAACTTTGTAATGCAACAGAAACTATGACAGGAAAGAGTAAAGGCATCTGTCAGGAATCGCTCTCTCTCTAATCAGTTAAGGACACATGCTTACATATACTCTGAATATTGTGGTTCACTGCATATATTGCACATGGGCTCCTGGTTAACCTGCATAATAAAACAGCTTCTTTTAAAAGATTTGCTGGGTGGTGTTATTCACAGCATTACCCAGGGGGCTGACCCTTCCAGGACAGGGTTCCTCAGTTCCTTGAGCTCCTCTCTTCCGGTCGTCTTGTCTCCACCCTACCTTTCTCTCTGGGTCATTACTGACCTTGTCATGATCAAAACCCCTGTCTTAACTTCCCCACAGAGCGTTTATCACTGCTCTGGACCAGTGACTATTGGTTTCTCCTCCCTTTTCCAAATGGCAGTTTTGCATATTGTATGTTAGAGGTGTGTTTATGGCCGAGTGAGGTAAGGATTGCAGGCACTGGACCTTTTTCGAGAGGTCGGTACCCCAGAAGAAGCCTGCACAGGGTGCTCTAGGAAGCGGGAGAAAAAATACAACGGAGATACATTTTTTAAATTTCGATGATAGAATAAGTTGAAAGAGATAAGTGGTTAGGAGAAAAATAAACCAAGAAAGGCATATTTGTTATGTGGAGTATGGCATTTGAGGATGGATGGAGAAGACTTCACTGGAATCAGGTGAAAACATAAGAGAAAAATACTGATACAGAGGGATAATTCATGAAGTCCAACATTTGAAGAATAGTATTTTCAGTAGAGAATTGACAGAATAGAGAAATAATTAAAGAAACTTCTCATAGCTTAAGGGAGAAAGTTAACCAGGCTACCTTACAAGGAATAAGAATCAAGCCAGTATTAGATTCCCCCTAACCAACAGTGAATGCTAAAAGCAATATCTTCAAAGTTTTAAGGAAGTGCTATTTTCAATCTATACAGTACAGCCCAAATATCAGTTAATTGCGAAGCCAGGATAGGTTTACAGAACTCAAAAAGTTTACCTCTTGAAAACCCTTTATGAGTCTGTGAGCAAACCAGGAGAGAGGAAGACATGAGCGCCAGTAAGTAACTGATTCTGCTCACAAGGCAGTGAGGAGATGACTGACCACTGCACGGAAGAACTAGAAGCTGCTGCATTTGAAAGAGGATAGAAAAATAGAAGTTTCTGGAGGGAAAACAAGGTAAAGTCCAAATTTATAGAACATGCTGGAGATGTCAGAAAAATGTAAGAATATGATAAAGGTATGTAATGCAAAGAATGGGGAGAAAAATAAACTAGAAATTCTAGGGAAACAAAAATAAATTATTAGAAAGAAAATACACTCATAACATGTTGCTTGATACGGTGATTAAAGTACTTGCATAATTCCAAAACTGGAATGTCATTGAATTATTTTGACTATTGTATGCAAATAGAGAGGACTTACCAATAAGTATAGAGCTCAATATAAAGGTTATTTACCTTGAGAATGCAACAGTAAAAATGTGTATGTCAGAGTTGAGGAGAACTTAGGAAAAGAAGCCTGAAGGAGGAGTAGAGGCAAACATAGAGGCTAACATCTTCATAAAAATAGGATGCTTAGAGATCCTGTGGATGGAACATAATTAGATGTCGAAGAATAGCATTTAAAGAATGGAGAGAGAACATGCAAGATCCATTTTGAGCATACAATTAATAAGAATTAATAACTAAATGAATAGATGTAAGGGTCCCCAGCTGGTGTGGCTGAGCTGGTTAGGTGTCATCCCATAAAACAAAGGGTCACCTGTTCGATTCCCGGTCAGGGCACCGGCCTGGGTTGCAGGTTGGATCCCAGGCTGGGCTGCATACGGAAGGTAAGCAGTCATTGTTTCTTTCTCACATCAATGTTTCTCTGTCTCCTTCCCTTTCTTTCTCCTTCCCTTTCTCTCTCCTTCCCTTCCCTTCTCTCTAAAATCAAAAATAAAAATTAAAATTAAAAATAAATGAATAGATGTAAAGGGTGTGGGAGATGAATGAGAATAGAATATGATTCCAAAGTTTTGCCCCTGAAAGGGGAAGACTGAAATCGCTATTAAGTTCAATGGTCAGGCTCCTTGAGGACAGAAATCATCTATTATTGAACTTGTATGTCAAGAAGACAGGGTCATAGGAATTGTGTGTGTGCATACATGAGAGAGAGAAAAAGAGAGAGAGAGGAGGAAAATGCTTGATTAACCAAGGATGGTTAATCCTTCTCATGAAGGGAAGGGATAGGCTCAAGATCAAATTGAGGACATAACTTTGAAAAGAAGGAAAAGGAAGAGAGGATTCATAATTTATTAAGACTACAGTAAATTTAGAGGAGAGGAAGGTCAATCAGATCAGGTCAATGTTACTCAATTTTGTCTGCAGTTATAATCACCTGGGCAGTATTTTGAATCTGAGATAAAAAAAAAAAATCTGTTCGAGGTTATTTTATCTCTTTTTTCAGGATTTCTACCTTTTCAAAGAAAGGAAATTCTAATTTCTATATAACAACTACCTCTGAAAGTTTCTCTTTTTTCAAGTCCATTCACTGTCACTCAAACATGAGAGCTTTCATATTCTTGTAAAATATTTTAACTTCCCTAGAAAACTATGAGCACCTTATCAGTCAGCAAGTCAGGACAGTAAAATATAAAGAACACCCCACTGATCTAGGGAGGCAGATCCAGTGAAGCTTTTATCTTTAGTTGAAGCCTACTCCTTCCCTACGACCATGATTTGTGGACCTGCGTTGCATGCCCATCATCAGCAAAAGGAGTGAACCTTTAAGTGGCACCAAATTAAAGAACGGATGTCTCAGTGATTGCCTTGCTGCACTTAAAGAGTCAGTAGCAATTTGTAAGATCAACATCACCTCAACTAATTTCTTAATTTCAAAGATATGAAATCATATGAAAGCTATTTACAATACACTGCGGTCAGAAACATAAGATTTTAATTATGTAGTTAAAGAGCCGCTCGGTGCAGAACAATTTTTATAGATTCATTTCATTGAAAGCAATGACACCCCTGGTGCAACTGAAAAAATTTGGAGTCGGATAAAGAGATCTAAGCCTGACTTACTCTACCTCTTTCTTCTGGGGATAGGTCATTAAAAGCTTGTTTTCTTTTCCCCATCTTTAAAATAACAATAGTGGATTTTTAATTAAATGAGATAGTGAACATGAAAGTACTTTGAAAAGTAGAAAGCTCCCTTCTAAGTTTAACCAATCCTGTTCACTAATGATAATAATTATTAATGAGCTAATTTGTGCAAGCCATATCTGAACATGCACTGTCTCACGTAATCCCAACGGCAGCTCTAAGAGGCAGGCTTTGTGGTTTTGTCCATTTTACAGGTGACCAAGGGTCAGAGAGTATTAGGAACCCAAGGCCTCAAGAGGGCTAAGTGGGCGAGTGCCGCGGGGTCAAAGCCCCTGCTCTTACCCACTGGCTGTGAGGGTTTACAGGAGATTCAAAACTCGTGTTTCCTTTTCTTCCTCTCCAATCCTCGTTGTTATCAGTTTGTGTATTCTTAGTGTTAGTTATCAATTAGTGTAACTTTTCAGTATTTATTGTCTATATAAACACTATATACATATATGTATATATACACACACACATTCTCTCTATATACATGTGTACACATATAGGGGTGGGAACATGCAGGTTTACAGCTGCAACTACATGAAATAGTTTATTCTTGTATTATTATTTATTAACTTGTGAACCTACTTTATTAATTACTATAAATTACCTACTTTTGCATATATGTGAGGTCTCTCCAGAAGGTATCCAGCCATGTACTATGAAAAATAGAGATGTTTATTGAAGAAGAGACAAGAAACATTGTACACAGGACAGTGATGCCTCTGTGCCCTTCAAAGTAGTTATCTTGGGACCTCACACAGTTCTCCCAATTGCCATCAGCTACCCCATCATATTTCCCTGAATCTCATCAATGGTTTGAAATTTCTTCCTTTTTAAAAGTGATTTTAACTTTGGGAAAGGCCAGAAGTCACAGGGCGCCAAATCTGGGCTGTAGGGGGCGTTGAGTCACCTGGGTGATTTGATGTTTTGCCAAAAATCTCTGCATGAGACATGATGCATGAGTGGGCACGTTGTGGTGATGAAGCTGCCAATCACCAGTTATCCACAGCTGTGGCCTTCTGAATCATCCAAATACTTTCCATGAAGGAATGTTCAAGCTTAATCCAAAATTTATGCAGATGCGTTGCTCTACTTGCTCAGTCATTTTGAATGCGACAACAACACAGTGCACATGCTCACTCAGTGGCATCTCCTGCCCCCACTGACTAGTACAGTGAAGTCATCATTGTTCACACATGCGCATTCCAGTCCACTCTCCTTGGCTGGACTGTTTCCAGATGGGCTGTGTATGTGTATGTGTCTGTGTGTGTATACACAATATAATGTATATTGTATATATGTAATGTTAGTAGCAGTGACACAAAGATGCTGTACTTGCCCTCAAGTTACTCACAGTGTTATGGCAGAACCAACTAGGGGTGCAGGCAGGTAAGAGTGTAGACAAATAAGTGCTTTGACCAGGGCTGACTCCCTGTGATCTGCAGGACTCTGCTCTAAGGGTCTCTCACTTGGTTTAGTGGTTTGCTGTTGCTATTTTGAAATTCTTGATAATTTTTTAACAAGACAACCTCCCTTTTCATCTTTCCCTGGGCCCTAAAAATTATGTAGCAGGTCCTGATTTTGAAAGAAATGCAAGTGGTATACTATTGAGGTAGGAGGCAGACAGTTAAAAAATTTTAGAAGTTCTGCTTGAGCTTAATCTTGAAGCATAAGAAGGAGTTAGCCAGGCAGAAAAGTGATGTGGGGCAGGATCCCTGCCTTATTGTGTGCCCAAGGTGAAGAACCCTGACTGGGGGAGCTGGTTAGAGGAAAGGCATTGCTTTCTAGTGGAATGAGCTGGGGAATGTGTGGGGAGGTGGAGAAGGTATGGGGACCCTGGAGAAGGTGGGGGCAAAAGAAAGATGGGGAACCTCATCTGCACAGTCCACCTGGTGATGCTGAATGTCAAATTGGCCAACAAGACTTTCCCTACAGAGCCACACTGGGTTCTAAGGCAGAAGCTGTGATGCTCTGATCCTTAAATACCAGTATTAAAAATCTAGATTGGAAGAAAAATGGGTCCAGTTGCCTGAAGCCCCTGAAAAAAGTGTGTAGGAAAGACACTGACTTTACCCTGCAAGGTATGGTTCCACTTTAAGACAAAGAGATAGAGCACTAACTATGATGCAGGTACTGAGTGATTATATTAGTTAACAGTTTTTACAGTGTTTACTAAGGGTCAGACACCATTCTAAATGCTTACTTGTACCAAACCATTTAATCTCTCAGTCACCAAAAGAGGTAAATGTGGAAAGTAACAATTCTTCTTTTAAAGATTAGGAAAACAAGGTACAGAGAGGTAAAATAACTTTCCCAACATCACACAGCAAGCGAATGACAGAGTGGCAACATGAACTGAAGAGTCTATCTCAAGTTTGTGCTTCTAGCTGCTCCAGTATGTTGAGACTATTATTCTTCCTAAAATCTATTAAGCTCCTATGGCTTATGATAAAGATACAGATTCTTAACATGGGCTAGAGGGCCTGGTCTGGACTCACTGTCTCTCCAGCCTCATCTCTTCACTTGCTGTTTTGTTTTTATTCTTGTTTTTCACTTGCTGGAGCTGTACACATGCTCCCCACTGCTTATGTCAGATTGTGTTTTCCAAAGATGGCCACCAAGATATACTCCAACCCACATGTACTTCTTTGAACGTGGCATTGAAGATACATACTCTCCTAAAGACAAGAGGTCTGTGTCTCCTTCTCCCTTGAATCTGCTGGGTCAGTGGATACAGTGGAAGTGAAACTATGTGACCTCACTTCTAAGGAAGGTCATAAAGAACAATCCAGCTTCCACCTGGTTCTCTTGGAATGCTAAAACCAGTCCTGGTGTGGTAAGGAAACAGAGAGTTCACATGGAGAGCCTTTTGTAGGTAGGTGTTTCATTCTACAGCCAAGCTGAGGACGCTGCTGACAGCTAAAATCACCCTCCAGACAGTGAATAAATAGCCTTCAAGATGACTCCAGCCACAGCCACTCCTGACTGACACCACATGAGAGGCTCCGAGGAAGAACTGCCTCACTGAGCCAATCAGTGCTGAAAACTTTGAAAGGCAACCACAAAAAAATTGTTGTTTTGAGCCACAAAATTTGGGGGTGATCATTAGATGGCAGTGGATACTGGAACAGGGCTTCTGCTCCTGCCATTTTTCTGTATGCACTGCTCTTCCCTCCCTCTCTTCCTATGCAGCTTTCCTACATAAACTTAGGTGTCGAAGAAGCCTCTTGAACTGCCTCCCCAAACCCCATGCATGATGCTAGGTCATGTTGCTTTGTTATATGCTCTCTGAAATCTTATTTGTTTTTTAGAGCGGAAACAGCAAACCTTTTCTGTAAAGCATTAGACTGCAAAGATTTTCCGTTTTGTAGGGGAGGGAATGTGGTCTCAGCTGGCAACTACTCAGTTCTGCTGTTGTAGCGTGAATGTGAGTGACAATACGTGAGTGAATGGGTAGGGCTGCATCCCAATAAAACTCTGTTTACAAAAGCCGGCAATGGGCTGGATTTGGCATTAGGGTCATAGTTTAATGCCCTCTGCTTTAGAGTAGTGGTTCCCAAAATTGTCCTCATGTTAGAGTTACCTGGAAAACTTCTGAAACTTCTGAAGCTCGGGCTACTCCAGATCATTTCAATCTCAAACTCTGGGAGTGGGAAATAGGTATCATAGGTATCAGGCAAAGCTGATGTACAAGAAAGTTTGGAAATCACTGCTGTCCATCCTGTCTCGATTTGTCGTTTTGCACTTTTAAGCGAGTCACAGTTTTAGTGTACTTCTCCCTCAGCAGACCATAAAATCAATTACTGTGGATTAGATCCCCAGTGCCCAACTAGTGCCTGGCACGTGACTGTTCCATACACACTCGTTAAACAAGCAAATGAATAATACTGGTTAAATGAACTTGGTGAACTCCCAATTCCCAAATCTTTAAACATTTCCCATTTCTTCCATGATTGTATTCATGCGTTCTTCTTCTCCCGCTTTCCCAGGATCGCTCTCACAGGTTCATCTCCGACACTTTATTTTTATTTCCCCCAGAATTCAGTTAGTCACTAAATCTTGTCACTCTGTCTCCACTACATCACTCACAGCCACCGTCCTTTTCCATTTCACCTGAGGTCAACTTAGTTCAAGTTTTCAATTTTCTCCTAGATTCTTGCAGAAACCTAACTGACTGCTCTTTTAGTGCGCTCACGCTCATTCTCTCTCTCTCTCTCTCCCCCGTGCTGGAGAAGAACGGCATGGGCTTTGGTACCAGAGATGCATGGATGTAGACTCTGGTCCAGGCACCAGGATACTTGCGGGCAAATCACCCTCATCCCTGAGCCTCTGTTTTCTTCTTTGAAACCTTATTTAAAACAACTTCGTGAGGACTAGGCATACCATACAGAAAATGCTGAACCTTGTGCTTCCCACACAGTAGGCACCAACCATGGTCACCTCTGCTGTTATCTATGCACTTCATCTCAGTTGGCTTCCCTGGGACACCCCCTTCCCCCAATAGAATATAATATATATAGCACCACGAGGGCCAGGATTGTGCCTGTTTGGCTCATTTCTGTATCTCTAATGGTTACTGTTATAACCTCCATTGCTTGTCAGTTCAGGACCTGTCTGATTTGACCCTAGCCTACTTTTCTGTACACGTCCCTCTCACACTTTTTTGATACCCTGGGTCTTAGTCAAACTTGATAACTTGCTTCTTCCCTCGTACTTCATCTACTCCTCTGTCTTTCCATGCCTTTATCTCATTTGTTATATCAACCTGCCCTGGACTCATTCTACTCAGTTGAAATTGTATTCATCTTTTCCAGCCCAGCTCACAAGCTACTGTGTTCACTAAGACTTTGAATCTTTCATACACTTTTTTGACGTTATTGCTGATAACTCCCCTTTTATGGCATTATGTGTTTTGTGCCAACATTATTGGTGTCTAGGGATTATCAGATGACTTTTGAGGGTAGGTGTGTCTAATTAAATTTGATTTGTCCTTGGTATATTTTCCTGAACCATAAAACCCATCCAATAAGTCTCAAAATCATTTCTGAATGAATAAGTGTATCCCAGCTCCCCCATTCTGGGACAAAAGGATTGCCTTAAAAGGAAGAACCTTGGCAAGAAACTACACATGATTTTGGGGGTGATCCAAAGTTGTAGTTCTTATGTTGAAACTCGATTCCTCAAGTGCCAGTGGCAAAGACAAACTGTATGGAGAACAAATGCACCTTGTTTGTAAACAGAGTTTTGCAAAGATAAACCTGTTCTTTTCCCATATGTGTTTTCCAGCTGGAGCTCATAAGCAATTTCCCCAGGGTTCAGCCTTCAGTGTGAGGGCATCCCCCCTGCGGATTAAGCCTTGCTGCGTTAATGCTTAACACACCTCTAGGTTAGACTATAATGTGGAGGCTCCACATGCTGGGGGGGAGGGGCGGGGGGTGCCTGGAAAAGGTCTGAGTACAAGGATCATTCTAAGGCCCCATCCCATTTCTTGCCTCCTACTGAAGATTATTGCTGACACTGCTGAATATAACTATAAAATGGTCTATAGATTTCTTACTGGGCCTTAGCCCCAGATGTGACGACACCCCTGGCCAAGTGCCAGGTCATACTGTCCCCTCTGCTTCCATGCTATACACTCTTAATTAAAGTAAACCGAACTTCAGTAGATTCTGTGGTACAGAGCAATTCCAGTAGCCAAATAGAGTTAAAGAGTAACATTTGACCAAAACCAAACTTCAGCAGGTTTCCTTGTCACCCTTTGGGAATTAAGACAAGTCTGGGTACGAAAAAGCTGTTCAGCTGGAACGTGGATTTTGCTGTGTTTTTTTTATGATTTATTTGTAAGACTAAGATATTAGGCAACAGTCAAAGCAGAGGACATGCCTGCTTGGATGCTGGTTCTGGAAATAGCTTTTGTATAACCTAAGGTGACCAGCCATCCTGGTTTGCCTGGGAATGAAGGGATTCCCAGGTTGTGGGATACTCAAGAGTATACTCAAGGTTGTGGGATAATTTCCAAGAATTAGGAAAGTCCTGGCAAAACTGGAAGAGCTGGTGACCTTAATGAGAGCTGGTGGCTTGACAAAGTTACTAAGAGAAGTTGCTCAGGCACCAAAAATGTGCCAGAATGTATGGATGACACTGTGTATCAACCCCATATAGATTTTCCTAGGCCTATTTATATGTCTATGCTGATCTGCATGTATTTTGTATCTATATCGACCCATTGCTATTAGATTGAACCATATGAAATTGCCAATATTCAACTATTTTTGCCTTTTCATATAATTCAACCTATTTTTATTTACATGGATTTTCCTAGGCTCTATTTTGAGCACTTTGCATGTATCAATTTACTTAATTATCCTAACAACCTTTGAAGATTATGTGTGGTTACAATATCTGGTAACAACAAAGAGACTATGAGGTTAATTTAAGCATGACATTTAACAAACGATAATAAATTAGTTGCTACATTTTCATACCCACTGAAGACCAAATATCTCCAGTCCTTATCACAAACTTGCGAGGAGGGGATTTATTGTGCTCGTTTGATAGATTAGAAAAAGTAGGTAGAGAGAGGTTACACGGTGTGCTCAAGGCCACACAGCTTCCATTGAGCAGTTCTGCCTTATTTCATGCTTCCCTTCGCCCGGCCAGTTTTCTTATAAAACTGTGCTGGCTTTAGGAGTGACCTTGATTTCTATGCTTTAGCTGAATATCATTGTTCCTCAACATTTTGTTATGAAAGTTATAAACATACAGAAAATTTGAAAGAATTTATATCGAACATCCTTATTTCATGGCCTACATTCGATAATTGTTTATGTTTTGCCATATTGATTGATTACCTATTTATCTAACCATAAAGCCATCTTCCTTTCTGATACATTTCAAACTGAATTGTAGACACTAGGACCTTTCACCCTTAAACATTTCAGCATGTATATCATCCACCGTATCAAGAGTCCAACATTGATTCACATGCTTTTTATAAGGTATTTAGATACAGTGGAACACCTAAATAATATATGTACTATTTGATGACTTCTGAGAGATGCATATATCTGCCCGAATTCTTATCATGATATGGAATATTTCCATAATCCCAGAAGGTTCCTTCAAAATCCTCTCTAGTCAATCCTTTTCTCCACTTCCACCTCCAGAGGCAACTGATGTTTTCATCAGCTAGATTACATTTATCTGTTCTAGAAATTCATATAAAGGGGGTCATATGGTTAGAACTAGTTTGGGCAAGACTTCTTTCACCCAGCATTTTTTGAGATTTATCAATGGTTTTGCATAAATTGATAGTTTATCACTTTCACTGTTTTCATATTTGTATTATTCCTTTGAATGAATATAACTTAATTTGTTTATCCATTTTCTTGTTGATGGACAGGGGAATAGGTTATGGATGCGTTTCTCTCCTCCCAGTTTTTTACTATTATGAATAAAGCCTGCAATGAATACTCTTTTGTGAGTCTTTATATAGACATACATTTTCACTTCTCTTGGGCAAAAACCTAGAATTGAAACAGTTCATTCACAGATAGGTGTATGTTCAATTTTATAAGAAATTGCCAGACCATTTGCCAAAGAGATTGTGTCGTACCAGTAATGTATAAGAGTTCCGATTGCTCACAACTTTTGGTGTCAGCTTTTTTAGTCATTCTGGTTGCTGTGTATATTAGTGTCTCATTGTCATTTTGATTTGCATTTTTCTGGCTATTAATGATTTGAGCACGTTTCCATGTGATTATTAGCCATCCAGATATTTTCTCTGCTAAGAGTATTCAAATTGTCTGCCCATTTAAAAAGATTTAATTGAGCACAGATTCTCAATAGTAGCAATATCACCCCCACATGGGTAAAAATTAGCTTTTTGGGGTGTGTGTGTAAAAGACTTTAAGTATTACAATGGTTTGTAGCCATACAAAGGGCCACAGTACATAACATTATGTACGGTATATTTGTAGTATTATAATTTACTTGTGGGGGTGATTAGAGAAAAAGACATCTAAAAAGCCTCCTTAGGAAGAGCTGTAAGGAAAATAGTTAAAAAAATTCTGTGACCTAGATGTACAAATTTTTAATATATTCTCAACACAAGTTCTTTGTCAAATATATCTTTACCAAGTGTTTTTCTCCCAATCTCTGGCTTGTCAATGCATTTTCTTCATTGTGTTGTTGATAGGCAAAATTTTATAATTTAATGAAGTCTATACTATCAATTTTTTAAAAGGTTGGTGTCTTCTGTGTCTTGCCTAAGAAATCTTTGCCTATTCCCAGGTTGTGAAGAAATTCATACTTATAAATTTTGCAAATGTTCTTCTATTAATTTCTAATTTCATTCCATGTGGCAGTAGAAAATACCTTGTGTGATATTAATCTTGTAAATTTATTGAGGCTTGTTTTATAGCCTAACATAGCATGGTCTAGCCTGGAAAATGACCCATGTATGGTTGAGGAAAATATGTAATCTCTTTTTGTTATGGTTGGGTGCCTGTTAGGTCTAGTTGGTTTACAGTGTTGTTTAATTCTGCTATTTCCCTTTTGATGTTCCATCCATTATTTAAACGAAGGTATTGATGTCTCCACTATTACCAGCTCTTCCTTCAATTTTGTCACATATTGTTTCATGTATTTTAGGGTTCTGTTTAGGGTTTATAATTGTATGTCTCATGATAAATTCACTTTTTTTATCATTATAAAACATCCTTCTATGCTTCTAATAACAATTTTGTTTTAAAGTCTTTTTTTCCTGACATTAATGTACATTAATAGACAGCTGTCTCTTGGTTTCTGTTTACATGGTATATATTCCCATCATTTCACTTTCCATCTGTTCGTGTCATTGAAAATATGTCTCTTCTAGACAGCATATAGCTGGATCATGGAATTTTAAAATTCCAGTCCACCAAACTCTGCCTTTTGACTCATGAGTTTAATCCATAATTTAATTACTTATAAGCTAAGCTTTAAATTTGCCATTTTCTTATTTGCTCTCTATTCATCCATGTCTTTTTTGTTCCTCTATTTTTCCATTATTGCTTTTCTTTATGTTACACATATTTTCTAGTGTAGTGTATTAATTTTTTATTGTTTCTTTTACTATATTTTTTAGTTATTATCTTATTGGCTTTCTTGGGATTATAGTTTATATCTAAATTTAAACACTGCAATTCAGAGTAATAATACTAACCTAACTTCAGTAGTGTAGAAAGCTTTATTTCTACATAGCTCCATATTTGCCTTAGTCTTCTGCACTATTGATGTATATAAACCACATCCTTATACCTTATATGCTCATTAATGCAGATTTATAAGTATTGCTTTTTAAAATTGTCTTTTAGATAGGATAGGAATACAAAAAATGAGTTACAAACAAAAAACAAATTTATAGCCCTGGCTGGCTGGCTCAGTGGATTGGAGCATTGCCCTGTACATCTAAAGGTTGTGAGTTCAATTTGTTTGTGGTCAAGGCACATACATAGGTTGCTGGTTCAGTTCCTGGTCAGGGTGCATATGGGAGGCAACCAATGGATTTTTCTCTCACATCGATGTCTCTCTCTTTCCCTCTCTCTCTTTCTCCAAAAAAATCAATAAACATATCCATGCGTGAGGATTAAAAATAAGTAAATAAATAAATACATTTATACTGTCTCTTATATTTATCTATGTAGTTACCTTTCTCACTTCTTATTTTTTCACCTGGATTCAAATTAATGTCCAGGGTTCTTTCATTTCAGACTGAAGGACTCTCTTGAGCATTACTTGTAGAGAGGCCTGGTAGCAACAAACTCTGAATTTCTGTTTATCTAGACATGTGTTCATTTCTTCTTTATTTTTGAAGAATAGTTATGCTGGATATATAAAATTCTTATTTGACATTTCAAAGTATTTCATTCCATTGCTTTCTGGCCTTCATGGTTTCTGATGAAAATTCATCTATTCATTTTCTTGAGGACCATTAATACATGGGAGTTCTTCTTCTCTTCTTACTTTCAAGATTCTCTTTATCTTTCTTCCCACAGATTGATTATGATATGCCTAAGTTTGTATGTCTTTGAGATTATCCCACATAGAGCTGGCTAGGCTTCTTGGAGGTATAGATTAATGGTTTTCACCATATTTTGGATGGGTTTTATTCATTATTTCCTCAAATATTCTTTTTTCCCTTTATTACCTTTTCCCCTCCTGAGACTTCCATTATGTGTATGTTGGTGCACTTGATGATGTCCCAGAAGTCACCAATGTTCGGTGCATTTTTTCATTTTCTTTTTCCTTCTTTCTAAGATTATGTAATCTAAATTGACCTATCTTCACTGATAGGGAATTGACCTGAATTCACTAATTTTTTTTTCCTTCTACCAACTCAAATGTACTGTTCAGTTCCTCTATTGAATTTTTCATTTTAGCTTTTGTACTTTTCAGCTCTATAATTTTTTCTTATTTATAATTTCTATTTCTTTAATGATATTCTCTACTTGTTTGCAATTTTTTTGGCTTTTTCTTTGGACTTTTTTTGGTTCTTTGAACATATTTAAAATAGCTGATTTAAAGTCTTTGTCTAGTAAATCCAATATCTGGGCTTCCTAGGGAACAGTTTTTATGGCTTTTTCCTGGGTATGAGCCTATGGGCTGGATATGTACTAGTCAGAGTTCTCCAGAATTACTACCTCCTTCAACTTACTCCAAGTTCAGTTTTCCCATGTTATTTCATGTGCTAGGCTATATTCCCTTTTGTTTCTACTCTTTCTGTTTCCACTTTGGCCCCTGCTCTTAAGGATAGGAGTTGGATCTCTAGGCCTTCTCAAAGCCTCCATATGGGAATCAGAGATAGTCAGGTTTTTGATGTTACTGGTCATTCTTCCTTTAATTTTGGTCACCCCTTCAACTGTCCTGAATTACAACAAAACTCACAGTCTTGGTTTATGTTTACTATAGTCCACACCCTCTCCGTTTGTTTATTCATCTTTAACTTTTATATACTTTTAGTTCCTTCTAATTTACCAGAAGGAGCTGTTAATCATGCTCAATAATTTTCAAGGACATTCTGTTACTCTCTCAATCACAGGCTTCTCTCTGTATGATGTTTTATTTCCCTTTCCCAAATGTCTTTTTTTCCCCATTTTTAATAAAAGGAAAATGCTCGTATTTTCCATGCTGGAACTACAACTTATATTTATATTTTTGCTGCTAAAAGATCCCCTTTTAAGACTTTTTGATTTCTCATTGCACTGTATGTGCATAATACTAGCATGCTTTAGGTCTGTATATACAGCTGAAACCCAGCAGCACATAGACTAAAACTATATTTCAAGAACTGGTTATTTTAAATTGTTAGCAAAAAATTCAAACTAGTAAGATCTTTTCTTTTTCCTACACTCTTCTCTGAGTTTGAAGAAGTGTCATATAACACATATCTGAGATAATGTGGGGGCAGCCTGGGAATGGTAACCGGACTTTCCTAAAACAACAAAGACGTCATGTAGCACTTTGGTTTAGATAAGTGAACATTTGGGCTGAGGACAAGATGTAGGCAGAGGCTACTAAAGCACCAGCTAATTAGGGAGTTATCACTTGAAAAGTTACATAGCTCTGGGTCACTGAAGTAAAAGCTATCAAAGAGAACTTCTGGGAGCCATCTTGCTTTCATTTCACAATCTTCTGATGACAGAATAAGCACTATGGTATGGTAGCGTGTTCCTTAAACTATCACTGCCCTTTCCGTGTGAGTGACAGAATAAAAAAATCATGAATAAATGAAAAAAGTTCCAATAGTTTGAAATGCCTGTAACTTTTAAAAGGATTTTAGTAGAATTAACCAGATACAGCTCAAATTACATAAAATTAAACTCCTTGTATATGATAAAAGCAAACAGTGCTTATTCATCAGTAAAGATCCAACACATATTAAAAAGGGTTTTGACATTTGTTCGTCTCTGTCAGTCTAAGAACTTTTCTAGTGGTCATGGGAAATAAAACATTAGAGCAACAAAAGGTTGAATAAACATTCCATTTTTTCACTTTTTAAATTTATGAATAGGGTATGTAGAAACAAAGAATCCATCAAAGTCCACTGTCTTTTTTATTTAAGACATGTATGGTCATCTTCCATCTGTAAAGTACTGATGCATGCTTTGGGGACACACACAGACATAACACATTCTTTAAGAAGCTCACAATTTAAAATATGGTTGTAAAATATGAGCATTTTGATAACAAAATTTAGTATAGAAATTAAGATAAAGAAGAGATACTTTGGGGATTCAATAGTCAGGAAGACTTCATAATGAAGGATGTATTTTTTGAAAGATTAATGTACTTACAGGTGAGAAGATGACCATAGCACACACCAAACCTGGATGCTGAGATCCCACGATAAGTGGTGGCAACTATACAGTGGCCCAGCCTTGCTGTGATAAGGCGTTCCTGTTGGGCATTGGTGGAAGGAAGCGTCAGCTGATGCCACGCTGGAGTAATAAATCAGACAAGTTCTACTTTCGATTTCAGGAGCCATGAGCAACAGCAGTGCCGCCGTTGCAGCATCCCTGTTGCTTGTCATTGTCCTGTATGCTGCCACTCCTTCATAGCAGATCTTTCTTGGCTTCTCAGCCTCTCCTCTACCTCCTGGCTCCTTACCCACCCCACCTCCATTGCCTCTCCTTGCTGGCCCCTCCAGCATCCTACTTCACCTCTCACAAGCTATTTGATCACTCACATGCCTATGGTTGAACCCTTTTATAATACTGAATGAACACTTTTAAAATTTAACCATTTCTCGTTAAAAAAAATTGAGGCGGGTTCTTATATCATACAACATAGCAAGTTTAAAAGGATAAAAACATTGAAGCAAACAAATTTCATAAATAAATGAAGATAAACGGAAAATAAAGGTTGAACTGTAACTACTAATGGTGGATTTTACATTTGGTTCACTGTGAGCTTATTAATCACCAAAGGTAGGAAGGTATTTATAAGATTCACACACCTTGAATGTTTTAATCTATAGGTGATTATTTTCATGTAGTCAAAAGACTTCAAGACTAGAAATAAAAAACAATGCAAGCCCAAATTCTAGTCTTGGCTCTGCCAGTAATTGTTGCTGACACTAGTCACTTAATCTCAATATGTTAGTGTAGTTAGCTAGATATTAATAAAGGAAGAGAGCAAAGGGAATCAGACATCAAGCATAATGAACTAGAGAACTGAATTAGATATAAGATTGCTTCACTAGGAAGTTGCAACATTCATAGGCTCCTCGGGGGAACTTTGCATCCTCTTCCCCAAACCTAATCCCCAAAACAAACAGGAAGGATTATTACCTGTCATTATAGGGAGAGGAGTAAAAACAGCAGGAGAAATTCCTCTGCTAGGTGCACGGCCAGTAGAAGCCAAGATGGCACAAGGGGAGGTGCTCCTACTGTGAGGCATGTGCGATAGGAACCAAGCTGGTGACCATAAAGACCTGTCTACCTAGCATGGGAAAAGGATCAGATTGGATAAGGGACACAAAACCCTGGAAGATACAGAAAATGGATTGGTTGGGGGAGGAACCAGTACCAGCTGCAAAGGACAGGGAAGCTGATTGGTTATTTTGGAGAAGCACCTGGTCCTACGGAAGCTGGAGATAATAAATCAGCCTAACAAAGGCGAACATATGCTCTGTCTCTCTCTCTCCCTCTGTCTCTCTCTCTGTCTCTGTCTGTCTGTCTCTCTCTGGGTAACACATGTTAGCCCCATTTGTTTTCATGTTCTCTCTCCATAGCAGCCATGCAGGCCTAGCAGCCGCCTGGAGCCCAGGCTCCAAGTGCAAGCCTGCGTACAGCAATGCAGCACCAGCTGGAGCACAGCCAGGGCACAGAAGCTAAGCTAACCAAATGGGGACAAAGGCTGAACTGGACTAAGCTTTAATACAGACTGAACCAATGGCAGGGAATTTCCAGATCTTGGCCTTTGTTCTGAGCTTGATGAAGACAAAGCTGGAATTTTTCCACAGTGGGATGGACAGAGATGAGACACTGGAGCTGAATCTGGGGTAGTCCTTTGATTTTACTTCTACAGTAAACCTTACCACTAAACTTTAGCCTCCTATAAGTGGGTCCCTGGAATGCTTTCCATGTGACTCCATGAAAGGGAACCGTAGATCTTAGTTTCCTCACATGTAAAAAGGGTCAGTTTGAATAGTCAATAAAGCTCTTTCCAGCTCTAACATTCTTCAATTTTTATATGTAAAATTTTCTAGTAAACACGTTCCTGTGAAAATCCAACTAGAGAAGAATAAAACGTGAAATAGAAAAATTCCTAAGTGTCCATTTGCCTCAATCCCTAGATAATAAATGTATTAAGTTTGGAGACAATACATTATTCATCCTTTACTACCCCTTCACACATAGAAAGTTCTCTTAGATTGAATCATATGAAACTGCTGGTTTTATGGTTCAAATGTAGGCAAATATTGGTAATTTCATATGGCCCAACCCAATAAATGTTGTGTTAAATTGCAATAATCAGAAATATTACAGTAGGATGTGCTGGCTTTGATGCCCTTGATTTAGGGCAGGGAAGGATAGTGTTGGCAATAAAGTGGGAGAGGGGCTGGGCCCTTGGACCTTAGACTTCTAATAATTTTCAAGTGCAAACTCTTTGAAGCCAAGCTACCTCGGTTCAAATCCTAGCTCTCTCCTTTTCTAGCTGTGCAAATTTGAGCAAATTATTTAACCCCCTCTGGGTCTCAGTTTCCTCATCTACACAAGTGGAATAATTATAAAATAGTCTCTGGTTGGTGGGGCTGTTTTAAGTATTAAAATACATATGGAACACTTAGCACACTACCTGACAGCTGATATAATTGGCCAGTAAATGTTAGCTGTTAGTTGCATAGCTACTGGGTGAGCAACTCAGTAAAGTGCACAGAAAAGGTATAGACAATGGCCAGCAACCTGAGATGCACAATGGAAACATCTGTCCCTGCTACTTGGTAACCTATAACATAAATGGTCATAGGAGCATGGCTTCTTAGCCAGTCTCTTTCAGAATTTTTATACTGAAACTCAAAGTCAGAATAAAATTTACATCCTGACCTGCAATACACACACCCAAACACACCAAAATAAAATTTTACAAAATAAATCTAATCCTTACTGTATGATTTGCATTGTATTGTATTGAATTGCATTGCATTGCATTGTATTGTCTTGTATTTTATTCTATTTTGTTCTGTGTGCTTCTATCTTATTTTTCAATACCTACCACTTAGTGGTTAGTTCCTACCACTAACCACTAAGCTGATTTTATGGCTTAGCAATGGGTTTCAATGCAATATGTCAGATTTAGGAAAGTACCAGACAAGGTCATATTTAGCTTTGAGTCAAAAGACATGTATGCTGGTCCAACAGGATTGACAGGCTCATGTGTCAGTGGCCGGGAGGGAGGGGATGCCTGTGGTACTTCATGCCAGCTCTGAGATTTTAGTTTCAGTCTGTCCCCTCACAACAAAACCTTATTCCTGCTGTACCAGCCACAAGGAAGAATATTCCTTATGCTTTAGCCAAATCCTAATGTGTAGATACAAACAACTCATTTCACTTTTCTCCAGACTAAGATAAAACTTTCCATCATCAGATGTAGGAGTGAAGTGATAGCTTAAATATTTGTAGTTCTCATTCCTCCTGGTTTTCAGTGCCCCACTTATCACTGGGTTAAAAGTGCAATCAGCGAGTGCAGCTTTCCCTGGCACACCGTCCAGCAACATCTCCACCGCACAGCAGCGTGGAAGTGATATTCATCAGCACACACCCCATCTTTCACCGTAGCAATTTTGCTTTCAGCTGATGAAGTGCTTCACCACCGTCTTGCTATTTGGGTAGCACCAAAAAGATACTTTCTTAAAGACCGAAGTGAAGACAACACCATGGCAACTCCACAAGTAAGTCATTTTTATTCGATAGTGTGTTTCAGCTCTAAGTTTTCTATGAAGATCAGCTTCATCTTTATCTAAAGGATGATTTTGAAAACCATCTTCAAAGGCACACACAGACAAGGCATGATGGTAAGGGAGGGGCAATGGGCCTGGGAAGCCCACCTTGATTCCTGGGTCCAGAATGGAGAAGAAGGGATGGGTCAAAATCATGTCACCATGTATCTTACTCTTCTAAGAATTGTCTCACAGTATTCTCGATGTCCAAAGAAAATATCCAGATTATTTTTTTTACAAAATCCTTAATTCGATTCAACATGTTCCTTCTTTCAACTTCCAAAGGTCATTCATTCATTCCCCCACACACATGACACCATTTTCTAGGCTCAGTGAGGACAGAGAACAGCTGTAAAACATACCTCCTGCCCTGAAGGGACTGGGAAATAACAGCTAGCATTTCTGAACAGTTAGTGTGTGCCAGCCACTGTGCATTTTCTCATTTGACTCACATAATTCTGAGAGATAGGTGCTATGATTATCCTAGGTGACAGTTGAAACTCTGAAGGTAAAAGAGTTTAACAACCTAAATAAGGGGAAGAACTAAGATTTACACTCAACCAGAATCCATGCTGTCTTCGATGAATCATAGATGGGATGAGGAAAGGTTGCAACTGGATGGACCAAAGAGCCAGTGACAAACACTCCCCAGAGCAGCTAAGGGCTTCTTTTTTTCTCCTCTGTGTACTTACAGATTAAAAACAATCTCATAGTTCTTTGGGAAATATTTAAAAAGGGCCCTGCACAGAAGACTTTTTGGTGCTGCAGAGATTGATAAACACCAGAGTCTCCTTGCATTCTCAGTAACATGTAGCATTTCAGCTTTTTGATATGGCTCACAGGATCAGTAGATTTTACAGAGAAAAAAGCCCAACTCACTTTCTAGATTAATTTCAAAATGTGTTCTTATGCAGGGCTGACTATATTTGTAATGTCAAGTCGGCCCCTCGGACAGTTTTAGACAGTATTACTTCACTCTGTTATGTTAAAGGTGTGAGAGAGTTGTCCTGTTTTTCTCGCCTTTCTATTTTTAATAGCTCTGCTAGCAAAGCAGATGTTCCGTTTCTCCTTTCCCAGACATAAATTTGGATTTCCAAAGAATATTTGTGTCGGGAAATACCTATGCTCTTACTCATTGAAGTATGTCATTTTTAAGAAAGGCAGATATTTTATCAAAAGTGTTATGTGCATAACACAGTGGTTATTACAGCTAGGGGCTGGCCAATCAGCAGAAGTGTGCGCTGGTGGGTACTGAAGGAACTGATCCACATAGAGATTCTCAAGGAGGAACTTGCCTCTTTGGGGCTCACAAAGCACGGGTCTGTCATGGATGAGACACATCTCATGCTAATGAGCCTTTAAAAACCACAAGACCACCAGGGTCCACTCCTGGAGCAGCAGTATTTTTTCAGACTGGTCTGGGAATCTCCCAAGAACCTTATAAAAATGCAGATTCCTGTGACTCTGCCTGTAGTCAGAGGTGAGGCTCTGGAATCGGCATTTCAAACAAGTTTCTCAAGTGACTACCTTTTGAGAAATGTTGATCTCAATAGCAGTACTGTGAGCCTCAAAAGAATTAGAAGCCAGTTTGTCTTCAGTGTGTGCATTTTGAGAAATTACAAAAGGTTTCATCAGTGTTTTCCAAAGCAATTTCAGCAGAATAAGAATCCCACGAGATGATTTGCTGTGAACAAATTCCATGGTCAGATAAGCTTGAGAAGATTCCTTTCAGTATCCCTCCTCTGGAGTTTCCTAATATACATGTGAAAGATTCTGAGAAATCCTGCAGGAAACAAACCTGTTTAACTTAATGTGTATTTCCCAAACAGGTTTCATCACAAGACTCTTTTTAAAAATAACACCATTTTTTCATGGAACTAGTATTTTTTTAGGCCTTGTTTGGGGAAATGCTAGTTGCAGGCTTAATGGTAGAATTTTTTAGGGGAGATGAACTAGGTCTGGAAACCCAGGGTTCCAGCTTTAATCCTCAATTCTTAGGAATCCTTATAGAAAGGTGAGAAACCCCATGGCTTATTAATTACACTTCACATCTGTGTGGTTTTTATAGTTCCACAGGCCCCCTTTCACACCTTTTCTCATTAAACAAAAATCCTCACTTGATTCCTGTGAGCCAAGCAGATTAGGTATTATTATCCCCCTATTACAAGTGAATAAATACATTTATGGAGGGTCAAGTTTGCCTATCTAGGTCACGCATCTCTGCCTCTTGTGCTTTATTCATAACACCCAAGCTTTAGAGGACATGGCAACTAAGTTTCCAAAACCATACATCCTATAAAACTTGGCTAAATTCTCTAAAATGCATTATCTTTTTTATAGGAATAGTGATAATTCTGATTGGCCGTTCGTAGACAGAGCTGTGAATTATTTTCCCAATAGTGGTGATGCATTGACTTGATCTCAGGTCCCTCTGCTTCCTCTCTGCTGTGCCCAATAGAGTCCAGGGCCCCAAGTTATTACTTATAGCCGTGGCTGGGGGTGAATTTGTGACTGGGGAGTTATTTCCACCTATATAACTTTATTTGACCTGTATAACACATGAACTAAATTGCTCCTATGCTCTGCCCTGATTGCATGAGTTAACATATTCCACTAATATAATTGTATGTCTTTTAGCAAATAAAACCTATGGATTTTAAGGGTCATTATCTTAGGACCTTTGGTCGTCTTATTTTTACGACTTGTTTTTTCCCTATGGTCTTCACTGTTTGACTTCTTTAGGGCCTATTCTAACTTCTTTAGCCCCAACATTTAGGAACTTTCATGCACTAGCAGGACCAGACACATGGACTAATAGCTAAATTATAAGACGTGAATTTAAATACATCTGTAACGAACTATTCCAAACAATGAGCACACATCTGCGTGTACTTGGTTTTCTGCCTCTTCAACATCTTTGATAATGTGGCTAAATGACACATTCCTAGATTTAGAATACCTTCCCCTGCCCTCTCTTACCCATTAGCCGCCATTCAATCTTGATGTTTCTGACATATTTAGGACATGACAATAGTTAGGTGAAAATTTCAAGGATTATTGAACATGTATGATTGAACAAATTTTCTCTAAATTTTTGTTTCTAAATGTATTTATAAATGTCAAAACAGTAACCAAGTTGTACATAGAAACTCCTTTACTTCTGGATTATATGGGGCCTCATTTTCTTAGGCTTTTTTACTACAAAAATAAAGACATTTCTAGAAACACTCCATTTTCTACCCTAACTCTGTAATCAGTTTTGTTATAACTGATCCAGAGAAAATAAAAATGCATCATATTTGAAATCTACACCATTCAAGGGTAAACTATGTCTTGCTTTGAGTCACATTATACGTTCATTATATCTAGAAAAACAATTTGGATAATAAAAATGCCAAATGTTAACTCAAGCCATAAACATACACTGGCATATTTACATCATGCATCAAGCTTTTCTAGATTTTTTTCCTTAATGCTTCTCATCTTGCACTAAAATTCTTAACCCATTTGTTCCATGATTTATGGGGTAGATTAATTATTTTTGATTAATAAAAATTAGAAACTTTAATTGGACCTTATTTGAGGCTTGGTTGCATTAAATGAATCTACTGGTGATCAAAAATGTATTTTTAAAGGGAGTTTAGGCTAATATATCAACAAATGAGGAGCTATAAACATGATTAATATACACATTAGACTTTCCTTATCACATTTTGCTGGCAGTTTTTATCCGGTCACAGCTGAAATTCCATTGAGTTCTTTCTCCTTTTGTATAAAATACAGATTATGTGGAGACAGCAGTCTGAGCAACTGGAGTTTCATCTTGTCTGCCCATTAATTATTAATGCTGTTTCAGTACTTCTTATCTATCACTGCTGAGAGATGGAGGGCTGTGTTTTTATAGTCATTTACCAGTAAGAAAACAGGCTGGATGGTGCCTGTGTACTTGGCAATAGAGAAAGGATCAAAAGTACTTCTATTTTATGAAACTGTTAAAAAAGAATGCTATAACTCACTGATTTTACCACTGCACTGAATGGTGGTGTGATTTTTGAAGAGTAAGCAAGAACAGAGTAAGAGAAAAGCTCATGTCTACTTTGGCATCTTTTTCAAAATACTATGATTTCACAGGTATTGAATCCAGGCCACTCTGAATATTGGAGATTATGTGTGACTCAGATTGCACCGATACATCTATGTAAGTAGAATTTAGCTTTCTGTGTGTTACCTGAAAAATGATAGAAGTGAAACATTATGACTTAGAGCTCAGGCTGTCATGTAAGGTCCATTAGCCAAGCAACTTTGGGTAGGTGGCCTACTGTGTTAAGTCTCAACTCCCTATCCATATGAGAATGTCCTTTTCACAAGGTGGTAAAACAATGAAATCAAACATAGCATTTAAATTAAGCAAGTTCCAATCAATGGTAGTAAACCTTGCAACTTCATTGCTTTTGTCACTGTTTACTAATATCAATGACGTGTATAACTGTTTACTAATATCAGTGACATGTATAATCTTCAACAGGAAATAAAACAAAAAAAGAAAAAGATTATAACTATTTTTCAACAACTTACACTTAGTTGAAGCTGGGGGGCTAGGAGGGATTGAGGTGTAAAGGACTTAAGTAAAAGTCCCAGAGTGGGGCTTTCATCTGCTCCAATGAATAATGGAAAAGTAGGAGATATGACCTAGTAAGAAGATCCTCTTAAATAGATCACCCGTAATTCCCTCCCATGTTGAATTTTTAACTTATTAAACATATTGAGGAAATATTAGCTATTAGTGAATGTGTGGGGAATCTCTGATGGCACAAAATCACACACATCACACACGCTGACACATACTTGCATTTCTCTGATGATTTAAACATGCGACGATAGCATTCTCCCAATAACAAGTGCGGCAGAGATCACTATCTGTCCCCAGGATCCGTTATCTTCCTCATCCCTTCTTTAACACCCACCTCCCAGGTCTAGTGGCTTTGTAGCCGTTCAGCCAGAGAATTCCTGTGACTACCTTATAGCCAGAGGCAACTAGGTGACTAAGCTCTTGCCACTTTAAGGGAAGCACCAGTAGTGTGTGCAATTTCCGCTTGTCCTGCGTATCTCTCTTTCCCCTTCCTACAGGCCTAGGTTGAGTAGTGACGATACTTTGACCATATGGACAAGGGTAAAATCTTTGGAATTTGCAAAGTAACAACCCAGAAGAGACTTGAGTCACTGGATGACCCTAAGAAAAAGAGAAATGAACTTCTCTAGTTTACAGCCATTCCATTTGGAGTTTATTTTTTTGCAGCAACTTACCTTAATATGCAGTTGGTTACATCCTACCTGGGTATTAGGGCTCTTGCTGTGGATGATTAATGGATATTTGTAACTTGAAAGAGTTGACCTAATGCACAGTACAAATGGCTCTGGTTAATCATTGTGACTTGCAGTAGAATGTAGTTAATAGCTCGAAAAATAAAAAAGTAAATAAATTTTGGTAAACCTTTAAAAATTTGTGACATTTATCTATTATTATTTTGTTATTGTTAGGAGGACAAATAGATAAAGAAAGAAAAACTGGGGTGCATATGAATAGAGGTTGTTTGCTGATGTCCTGGCTTTCGTGATAAAAATGCCTTTAAGAGGCGCTGGGACAGAAAGCAATACTGTCAAGACCAACATACATGACAGCTGTTTGATACCAAAAAGCATTAAAGGGCCTTTATGTAAAATCCCTAACTCCTTTTTATGCACATATTACTGCTCCCCAGATAACTCTATATTTTGTTTGTATCACAATGGTGTTTTACAAGCCAACTGAAGCACAATAATACTAGTCCACATGATAGTATTAACAAAACTGTGAGCCAGAATGAGAACTAAATGTCTTTGGATGTTCTACCCTAAACCTAATACGTGAAATGTCATGATACAATAGTAATGCTAAAAATAATAAAGTATTATACAAAAAATAAAGGTACATGTTCACCTCAGAAACATGGCCCTAATTCACCATCTCTATCTCAATAGTTTAACATAATTTTCCTTTTTTTTTTTTTAGAAAGAATGAAGACTTTTTTTAAAAAAGATTTTATTTATTTTTAGAGAGAGGGGAAGGGAGGGAGACAGAGAGAGAGAGAAACATCAATGTGTGGTTGCCTCTCACGTGGACCTCACTGGCCGGCAACCCAGGCATGGGCCCTGACTGGGAATCGAACCAGCGACCCTTTGGTTCCCAGCCTGCACTCAATCCACTGAGCTACACCAGCCAGGGCTAACATAATTTTTCTAGTCAAGCCATGGACTGGTTTAGAACCAAGGTAGTGGTTCATCTTTAAACATTTTTTTAATTCTTTCCCAAGGATGTTTTTAATTGATTTTTTTATTTTTTATTTTAGAGAGAGAGAAGGGAGTGAGAGAGAAACATGAGACTGGTTGCCTCCCGCATGAGCCCTGACCAGGGATTGGAGACACAATCCAGGTTTGTGCCCCACTGGGGATCTAACCCACAACTTTCTGGTGTACAGGATGACACACCAACCAACTGAGCCACCTGGACAGGGCAGTAGTGGCTCATCTGAATTCCTGGTATAACTATATGCAGTTGGGAGACACTTGTAAGTCTTCTCCTTACGGGCCATGTGATGCTAACTGGCCCATACTTGGCTTTCGCAGAGAGGGGAAAAAGGTCTCAATAACTGACTAACCAAACTAGCTATGTTAAAAGTACATATGTATAACCCTAATATCATGCTTGATTCCGTGCTAACCATCATTACAACACTTTATAAGAAGTTAAGAAAAATAATATCATATGTACCTACGTCACTGGGTGGACTTTAATAGTTAATTGCCAGTTCATGTCTTAGTGAAAAATATTCCCAAAGTACAGCATACTCTTCCTATGAAACACTGCTGAACAAATAATGGCCATATAAGTGTTCTATGGTGTATCTGTGGCCTCAGAATTACTCAGGGGCAAAATTTATATTCTATATTTTAACTACCAAGTGATCTTCCTGCTCTGATGAAACATATACTTTTAGCAACAACTCACAACTGATGTTTCTAAAAAAAAAAACACAAAACACTTAAAGTTTCATGCAAGATCCAATTGAACTGTTACTGCATTCCCAGTTAAAGTTTCTTTTCTTTATAACATCTGAATTAGCTTCACGGGTGAAGCTCCAGTTGACCTCTAAAATGTGGTAGTGAGAGATCTGGCTCAGTTACAGAAAGACTCAAATCAGGAAATGAGGGAAAATAACAACCTAGAGAATAATGGCTGAAAGAAGAACATTAATACTAAATAATGAAGAAGAATGTAAACAGATAAGAGATTCAGAGAGCCCTAGATCTTTAAAAGGCTGAAAGAAGGATGGCGAAGATAAAAAATGATAAGACCTGTCAAGAAGAACAAAGTCAATGTGTGTACATTATTCAGTTTAAGGAATTAGAGTCACAAGGTCAAGTGTGGGTAACATTAAATATGAATAATGAGGAATAAAATAAGTAAAAAGCAAGCTAGTTTCATAAATCAATTCCAGAGCAACTTGGCTAGGGGAGAGAAAAAGGAGAATGGAGAATAACCCATTGTAGCCTGTTGAAATGTCAAGATCTATTACCAATTACTAAATATCAATGCATTCATGCAAAATCGCAGTGTTTGGGGTCATAAAACGGTGCATTCCATTGACCAGTGGGGACTAGAGAATTTGCACTTTGAAGTGTATTTAAACAAAACAAAATAAAACAAAACAAAACAAAACAAAAAACCACCAGCATTTGTAGCAGGAGGAAAACGTGTGTTAGAGGGCAGGTGGAGAGAAAGAACACGAGCTCTCATCAGTCATCCCGTGACGGCCTCTGAGCTGGCCTTGGAGGGGACCCCGTGTTTGCCTCTGTGGCTGTGCAGACAATACTGAGGAAGGAGCTGTTATAAAGGACAAGAAAAAAGGGAAGGTCTGGAATGAAGATTTGGGCAAGAGTCCATACGCCAAGGTTAAGAGCCAGAACTCCTGCTCTTTATGCTCTCCCACTGGGAGCTGTACAGGCAGGAGGAACAGGGATGGGCCTCTTGGGGAAGAAGGGGGACACTGGAGCCGGCCACTAACAACAGATTAAAGCCCAATGTAAACAGTGTGCCGGACACATGTGGGTTGCAGAGAGAGTGGTGATGAATAAGCATATATCCAGACAAGCACTTCAAACAGGAGGAGGCTGAGCAATGATGAAAATGATTCAGTGCTTTCAGAAATGACTCACGAGAGGCACAGAATGTGAAGAAAATAAAGAAGAAGTGTCCACATTTATCAAAGCACTCGACAAAGGATGGGAGGATGCACAATTAGGGAGAACAAATCATTAGGACAGGGGAAGGGGAAGGAGGGAGTCTGTGGGCATTAGGAAAAGAGATTCGGTGACGTAAGGGCAGTGCTACAATACAGATTAATCTACTCTCACTGAGTTATAGTGAACACAAACTAATCTTCCAGTCCCAGTATTTATTTAATCCAAAGGAATGTTGATTCTGTTTGGCCAGCACTGGGATCTACCTGTTTTGCAATCATCTCCATTAGCAGGCTCTTTCTTTCTTTAGGGAGAGCTGATACCCAGCAGACATGCTTGGGCAGAGTCTGATCAGGTCTTTATAGTGACACCACATAGGGCAGAGTTTCTACAGTACCCATTGCTAATGTCTTTGTTATCAATCTTACCTTTAATTATTTTTTGATAATACTCTGAACTCATTTAAACAAAACTTTTGAAAATGACAGAATTGACACCTGCATTTTGGAATACTGTTCTAATATTGATCTCTCTCTCTCTCTCTCTCTCTCTCTCTTGTTATTTTTTGGTCTTGTTCATTCTAAATCACCCCTTATATCATATCTTTCATGTCTCAGAGTGATTAGAGAGAACAGAGCATATTGAATATACTGGATAAGGAGAAAAAAATGAACTTATGTTGTGTTAGTCACTGAAATTTCAGAGTGGATTTGTTACTGCAGCACATAACCTAGCCTTCACTGATTGATACATCCACCCTCAGCTAATATTATATAATATTTACTGTAAGTCTGGACCTACAGTCTTCATAGTTTTATTCACAAAGAAATAGCCATAGGATAGCAATATATATGATGAGAGATCCCCCAAAACGGAATTAACTTCTGGAGGGTGGACACTTGCAGTACAGGCTTCCCTCACTAGGTTAGTATTCTAAAAACCCTTCAGTATTAGACTATCAGCTGGTGTTGTTGTGAGAGGCTGTGTTCAACTGCAGTGAAGTTTTTCTGAAGATTTTCAGTGCATTTGCCCATTTCCTGATGGGTGATTTACAGGCGCACCTGTCCACACTGTGGTGAGTGTTCGCCAGTTTTCGACCAAAAGCACATGACCCCCAAGCCCCACCCTCCCTATTCACCTGATCTTGCCCCTAGTGACTTTTCTTTTGTTTCCCCGGATGAAAACATTCCTCAAAGGGAAACATTTTTCTGATGCGGAAGAGTTGAAATAAAAAACTGGCAGAAGCACTAAAAGGCATAAAAACTGACAAGTTCAAAAACTGTTTTGAGCAGTGGAAAAACTGTCTCAACAGGTGTATTGCATTCAGTGGAGAGTACTTTGAAGGTGACTGAAATTTAAACATGTAAGAATAAGTAAATTTTTTAAATAAGTAAATTCCGGGTTTTGGGGGTCCTTCTTTATCCATACTATATTAATGGATAAACTCAAGGTCAGAGTCAGAGTTGGTCAGTTGTCCTAACCCGTATTTTATAAAAGAGAAATTTGGATTGATTACCACTCTTTTTCAGCTATTGCATACGGAAATAAACTATATTTCAAAAGCAGTTTATTTTATATGTAAAATAAAAACTGTTGGTTTCCATTCTATACCGTAGTCACACATATGTAAGCATGTATAAGTTTTACTAAAATTGCAAAAATTATCTGTGCGATAGAATCCTCACAGACCTTGATATTTGGAAGGGACTTTAAAAATAGTCTAGCCTAGTCTCCCACCAATTCTCCTCCATGGGTGTCTCCAGCCTCCCTAAAACTCTCCAGTGCCCGGGAGCTCGCCGCCTTATGGTCTTCTCTGCTTACAATGTGTGTCTCTACCCGAACACACATCTGCTTTCTGTAACTTCCACAATCTTTGTCTCTGCCAAGATGGAAGCCCCAGGCAAAATTAAATAACAATTTTGTGTTGAGTTTTATTATCCTCGAGTTTGGCACTAGCTTCCTTTCTTTACGGGCCCAGGGCTGCAGAGTGTGGCATGCCTGGCCTCTCGGCACTGTGGTTTCCCATCAGAACTTTCATCTCTCGCCGTCTCCAACCTCCACTCAAGTTCACATCTTTGGTGTCGCACGTAAAATAACTCTGATAAACAATGTGTACACCTCTACATAGGCTTTCTGGGAAGAATGTTTTACCCTGGGGAGTTTTTACTGATGCGAATTTTATATATCTTACCAGGCAAGAGTGAAAAGGATTTTAGGGCAGATGAAACCCTTTTGAGTCTTCACATCTTACTCTGTAAGCAGCTCTGTATGGTACAACTGGGTGGTGTTGGTTCTCTTCATCTTGTTCTGTCCTGTCTAGGTGGAAGACTAGTGAATTTTTCTCCTTTGCCTAGTTTCAAATTCTCAGGCACTTACTTTTGAACGTAGTTAAATATCTAGAGAGATATTTTAAAAGTTCTCTTTTTCCTATTAAATATTAATGTTATAAAAGAGAAAATTATTTTTCTTAGTTTTGAGAAGTGTACATTTGCTACCTCTTAAAACTCTGTGCATGTGTGTGTCCTGTGTACGTTCAGTGGAAAGAGCCTGGGCTTTGGAGTCAGGCCGTCCAAGCTCCAAATTCTAGCGTGTGTCTTCTAGAAAGTCACTTCTGAGTCTCAGTTTCCTTAATTATAAAGTGGGTATAATAATACTACGTTCCAGGATACTTTTGGAGCTCAAATATTCTTGGCACATAGAGGACACTCAGTCAGTATTTATTTCCTTTTCCCATGCAAGAGGAATTTTTGTGGAAAAACTTCTCATTAAAAATCACTAATTCCCTTCAAAAACAGAGAGGGCTGGCCAATCTATTAAGTTACAGCAAGAATAGTAAGTGCATACTTTGCCAGATCTTTGCAGATCTGAAAGGGCTTTCCATCACAGGCCATCCCAAACTGGGTGGCGACACACTTGTGCTGTTAACAAGTATGAAGGTGGCCGTGCCCCCTCCCCGCCACCCCCTTGCACTTCGCCACCTCAGTGCTCTGGCTTAACTCACAAGCATGACTTAATTTTGACTAGGGAATCTGATTGACTTCTAGAAACAAATGAGATTCATTCCAGCATCACCCTTGGGACACTCTGCAGCCAGCTGAGTTCATTTCATGGCTAAAGCAAGTGACCCTGAATGTCACTGAACTTACTGTAGCAGCCCCAGGAATCATCCTTTACCAAGAGGTCAGTATTCCAAAGGGAACTGCAGAATATCAGGCCAGCTCCAGTGCAGACATGCCCCCCTGCCTGACCCAACCTTCACTTAGGCTATTCATGTTACTTCTAAAATACTCTCCCATCTTGACACAACTGGAATGACTTTTCAAAATTCTGCATAAGATTCACTTGCTTCATGAAAAGAGCTGACCATCTTTAAAGTCACTCTTCCAGCCTTCAGGTCTATCTGTAGGGATTGGGTTGGATTTGTGCATTAATGTTTCATTTATTTGTGTCACTTACTGATTTTATTAGCCTTATCCCCTCAAACACAGGAGACTGAATATTTCATGATGTCAGGGGTAATTTCTTTGCTGCCTTTGAAAGGTTCCTAGATGTTCAATACAATATACATATACAATAAGATTAATTTACTGACTGGTCCTCACAGAATTATTTGCCATTTATTGTCTTTGTTGAAAATACACTTCTGCCAGTTTCTTCTTTTTCCATTAATTTATTCATCATTTTATTAATACATTTATTCATTTAATATATAATTATTGAATGTCTATTAAGCTTTAAGCATTGGTATAGGCTTTGGGGAAACACAAGTGACTACTATATACTCTTTCCTCAAGAGGTCCCAGTCTTAATGAAGGAGGTGAATAATTTTGATACAAAATGATAAGTAATTAAAGGATCACTATGGCATTTTTACTCATTAAATGAGTAAAAAGTCAGAGAAAGTGTCAGAGAGAAGTTGGTAGTGAGAAAGAGTCCTCATTTATGTGTATGAATTCTTCATATATAGTATCCAGGGTTGTACTCCGGTTAGAGAGAAGAATATGTGCAGTCACATCATGTGTTCAGCCATGGGTAAGAGGAGGCAAGTAATCAGTGGGAAATGAGGTCAGGGAGGTGGGCGGAGACAGAGTATGAAGAATCCTGGAAGCCACACAGGGGAGTTGGGACTGATTCCTTTAAATAGAAGGGTGTGGTCACTGACTTTTGAGTCAGAGAGAGGCAGGACTTGCTCAGTCACTTTTGATCATTTGCATCGTCAGTTGAATTAGACTTTTCCTAATATACAGTTAGCACTTATGTGTTGGATGGGCAAACCCTATGTTTTTCTTTTCCAGAGGAAAATGGTCTAATAGCTGGCCCTGAACAGCATTTCAGGGAATGATGAGCATCACAATGGGAAACTGTATTTCATGTTCCCTGTTTAACTCCCTCCACTAGACCCACAAGCCACAAGACAGTAGGGACACTGCCTGTTTTTTTTTGTCCCTGTATCTCAGCACATAGGTCATTGCAGGCTCACAAAAAGGAACCAACAAGTAAGTGCTAAGTAAATGCATTAATTTATAAACAAACTTAAGTCAAGATCAGATCATTTTGAAGCAGAGTATCTCTTTATTATCAGGCAGGAATTTGGGTCAGTTCACTAGAAATATCTTTGGATTTCACCTTGTTTCAAACAGGTAGCAAATTTGTTTGAAAAGCCCTATAACCAAAATGAGTAGTTTATCTACTAATGGGAGCCAATAATATAATTGAGCTGGCAAAAGAATCAATCAGCAAACTTGAAGATGAGTCACTAGAGACACATGAAGTGAAACGGAGAGAAAAAAGAATGAGTAAAAATGAACAAAACTTTAGAAAAATCAAACACCATGAAGTACACCAAGATACATAGAAATATTTTTTAAAAAGGCGGGGAAGAGAACTGAATAGAAATTTTATTTTAAAAATAATGTCTGAAAACTTCCCTAATTTAAGAGAAAACATTAAGCTATAGAAGTAAGATCAATGAACTCCAAACAGGATAAAATCAAAGAGAGCCGCACTTCCAAAAATCATAGTAAAAATGGTTAAAGCCAAAGGTAGAGAGAACATCACAAAAGGAGGAAGAGCAAAATGAAGCATTACATTTGGAAGAACCCGATCACAATAAAAGCTAACTTAATAAAACCAATGCAGACCAGAAGGAAAAGGGATGGCATATTCAAAGTGCTGAGAGGAAAAGAATGTCAACTAAGAATCCTGTATCAAAAAGGGAAAGGTGAAATAAAAGATTTCTGAGATAAACAAAACAGAGTATTTATAGCTAGCAGACCACCCTCACAAAAAATACTAAATGGTTTTCTTAAAGTTGAAAGCAAGTGACAACATGACACAGGGTAGATCGGACCTGCCGATACCCGTGGGTGACCGTGACCCAATGCGTGTATGAATTTCATACCGAGACACGCGGGGAAAGAGAGACCGGGGCCACGTGGCTGATTCCTCCCATCTCAGGAAAAAGCCTCGTGGCTTGCCCAGCCAGGGTTTTTATCCGGGGCCAATTTACATTGGATTGAATATTCATGGAATTATGCAGAACAGGTAGGATTACTCATAGCAAGGCATTGGATGTAAATTCAGATCCGGTGGCAGACAGGACCAGGTTAAAGTAATATTCAGGGGTCAGCAAGCCAGAATTTTTTAAGATATACCTTTGCCAAATTCCTATTAGAGAATTCCCATCCCACAGACATGATCCACACTTGCTCACACAGGAATCACACGGAGCTGTGCTCAAAACGTGTAAATTCTCAGGACTGCGTGTTTACACACGTGTGGAAATCACTGCCACAACAACAGATAGTATTTTGAATCCATATTTTAAAAAAAAGTACCAGTAAAAGTAAAAGTAATTATGTAGGTAATTTGTGAAAGATCGAATACTTGCATATTTCTTCTCCTTGTTTTAACTTATTTAAAACATTGTTACATAAAGCAGTATGTGTATAACTGTACTTCTGGTCCTCTAAAACATAGACAAGTAATATATTTGACAATAACAACACAAAGTAAGGAGATGGCAACAAAGCCATACCGGAGTAATGGAACCATACCAATGGCAGTCAGAATCTACAGGAAGAAACAAGACAACCAAGAAGAGTAAACAAGAAGTTAATATAGCAAATGTAGTGAGTATATACTTTTTCTTTAAGCTCCTTTAAAGATGTAAGATTACATAAAATAGAAATTATATCATTGTATTGATGAGTCTATAACATGTAAACATAATAGGTATAGCAATAATAGCACAAAATTGGGGAAGGGGGTTATGTAGCTCTATGGTGGTAAAGTGTGGCAGTGATTTCCACACGTGTGTAAACACGCAGTCCTGAGAATTTACACGTTTTGAGCACAGCTCCATGTGATTCCCGTGTGAGCAAGTGTGGATCATGTCTGTGGAATGGGAACTCTCTAATAGGAATTTGGCAAAGATGTATCTTAAAAAGTTCTGGCTTGCTGACCCCTGCATATTACTTTAACCTGGTCCTGTCTGCCACTGGACCTGAATTTACATCCTGATGCCCTACTGTGAGTAATCTTACTCCTGTTCTGCTTAATCCCATGAATAATCAATCCAATGTAATTGTGTGCTAATACCCTTGATAAAAACCCTGGCTGGGCAAGCCACTGGGCTTTTTCCTGAGATGGGAGGAATTGGCCACGTGGCCCCGGTCTCTCTTTCCCCGTGTGTCTCGGTATGAGATTCATACACGCATCGGGTCACGGTCACCCACGGGTATCGGGGGGTTTGATTCCCACCCATGTTAGATGGCGCCCAACGTGGGGCCTCTTTTTATTCTATGAGGCAAAAAATATTTTATTGTTATTTTTGATATGGTTTTTTAAGAATTTTTGATGGAAGATTAAAAGCAAACTTTTGACAAATAGCATTTTTGCTGACCTTCTAGTGAGGGGGGCTCTGTGGAAGAACCAGCCAGCCCCCCATAGTCTTGTGAACTATTTTCAGGAGTTGATACATTCCTCTGGTGAAGCATTTACCCGTCAAGTGCCTTTAGTGACCTTCATTAGCCAATTTTTTTATGGGGAGGTAGCCAGTCTCCCCAATAACTGAGTTAAAAATTGGTGTTATGTTTTCCACAAAAAATGGCTGGTTTTTTCCGGAAGACTGTACACCTATATTTCATTTTTATAATAAAATGGTCACGGCTTTGGCACAAGGAGGAATTAGATTGAAAATAGACACATTCCTTTTGAGCTTTCTAATTATTTGAGAAGAATAATTGTAAATGACTTTGGAGTAGACTGTGGGAACAGATTATAAGCAATACAGAATAATATTAGATTTTATTTTGATTGTTAGAGGTTTAATGAAAATGCCTTGAAACAAAAATAAAACTTAAACAAACTAGCAATTTTAAACTCAGTTTTATAAAGAAATATCAGTTTATTATAAACATCTATTATACTGGGTATTTAGGGAGGTATTATTCAAATTTTACCTATAGCCTAGAATTTTTTATTAAGAGACAATCCTGAGTGGTAGATGAAATGGCTAAGCAAACCTTTCTTTCTAATTTGGACACCTGCTAAGCTTTTTACTTCCTAATTTCATTTCAAAACTTAATACATACAATTTACAGTCTTGCCTTCAATCCTATCTTCCCTACCTGGCAAATATGCCAACCTCTATCCAGCTTTCTTTTCTTCACTCCCTCCTACCCTCTTTCCCTACAGTCCTAAACTTTCTTATCTTTCTATGCTTTCTTAAATCTTTCTTCACTGACTATCCACAATTCATCTGCTATAATGTATTAATATAATTTTTATAATTATGTAGTATTAAAACAGCACTATTGCTTATCAGTGAAGGTTTTACCCATCTGCCATATGCCTTTTTAATATTTTATTTCTTAATTTTAATAATAAACTCAGAGGTCACCCAGAAACATGACTGCAAACTCCAAACACACACAAACCTGCACTCAACCAATGTGAGTCCTTCAAAACCAAGGCAGCAGTACCAAAATGTACTTGCAAATTATATTATAAATGATAGCTTTGGAATGTTATTTCTTGCTACCTGATGTCATTGTAATTTTTACCTAACATATTTTTAATTAAATGGAGAAAATTCTTATATTAGGAAAATATTTAGTATTTTTAAAAATCTGAATTAGGATAAAATATTGTTTTAATAATTCAAAAGAATTACAATTTTTAAAACTTTATCTTAGATTATTAAGCACTTAAAAATGAACAGTAACGTCTATTTTTCAAATTACCTAAGGATACAATTTTCTTTGGGGTTAAATGCAGAGATTAGGGTGAATTTTGAGAGATGGGGGAAGCCTGATTGGTTTTATTTGAAGTATTCTTAAAGATTTAAAGTTGTTCCTGATTATTAGGTGAGGTGGTAACAGGAGAGCTTTTAACTCTGGCCTCCTTCCCGAAGTTGCCAGGGAGATAGACCTGACGCTGGGTTTCTCAGTTCTATTGGCTTATTTGGAGGCATGTCTTTATGACATCATTATATATGGCCTCCAGTTTTGTAGTTCTAGCTTGCAGCGGCCATTTTAATTGTAGGCAGGGGGCGGTCCTAATAGGGCTACTTCCCTATGCACATGCTAGGTTAAGGTTTCCCAGCCTTTCTTTGTTAAAAGAGAAGAAAAAGAAATCAGGCCCTTTCTCCCTGCCCCCATTGCTGAGCGCTGTTGAGCCGCTTCCTGCTAGCTATTTTTCTTTAGTTAAGAGATGGTAAAAAAATTAAATTGGCTTGGGAGACAGAGGAGTGAACTTTTCAAGCTATGGATTTTTTAAGTTACTGCTTTTTCTTTCCTGAAGAGTGCTGCCTAAGCTGACGATTTTTCTACCTTTCCTTCACCTGCGCCCAGGAAAGTCCTTCTTAGTTTTCGGGAGGAGGGAGCCCATCCCACCCCGACTGCGGGTGAAGCGAGCCGAGCCATGCCTCTATCGGCAGGCAGGGCCCTGGGCAAACCATGAAGTGAGATCTTTTTTGCTACTGACTGATCTAAACGGGAAGTGCTGGCGGATTCATTAGTTCTCCCAGCCAGTGCGGCGCCACCCGCCGGGTGCCTGTAGCCCTGGCCGCCCATGTGAGAGCGCAGCCCGCGCCGGGTGCCGTGAGCCTGGTGGGGAGAGGTGGGGGGAGAGACAGCTGTGGAGGCCGCAGCGACGGGAGTTTGCACCCCGTATGGCGAAAGGTGGTCGGTGGCCAAGGCGCCCAAGGGCAGCACGGTGACAGCCCCCGCTCGCTCCGAAGCGAGCGAGGAAGTTTTTCCCGCCGCTGCCCGCCAGGATGAGCTTGGCAAGCGGCTTGTTTTTTTCAAGGGTGTGCCACAGCATCTTCCCCTGCCCCCGGGAGCCTTTTTCCCTTCCTTGCACTGCACGCAGCTTGGGGTGGCTGCGAGGGGTTCCGCCCTCCCTCCCGTCGGGCGGCTGGCACGACCGAGTTACGAGCTCAGGGCTTTTGTTAACAAAGGGGCTAGTCGCAGCGCAAGCCTCGCGCATGGGCTTTTGCTGGTAAGTGGCAAACTAGCAGGGTTAGAAGTTCCTAGTCTCTTAATGAATTAAACTTTATATAACCAGTGATACAGAATCCGCTTCTTTGGATTTGTATGGATGCGTTCTTTAAATTTTATCATGGCCAAAAACATTTTTCGTACCGATTCTTACTTTCTGCCCCGTTCTGAAACAACCTCAGAGGGTTGATGAGTCCTTCACTGGACCCGATTTCGTGTGAATTCTCAACCTACCTTAGGGCGGGGGGTCTTTGGTCTTGACTTCATGGTCCTCATATGCCCCATGTCCAGGCGCCATCTGGCACGGGTGGGAATCGAACCCGCCGATACCCGTGGGTGACCGTGACCCGATGCGTGTATGAATCTCATACCGAGACACGCAGGGAAAGAGAGACCGGGGCCACGTGGCCAATTCCTCCCATCTCAGGAAAAAGCCCAGTGGCTTGCCTAGCCAGGGTTTTTATCAAGGGCATTAGCACACAATTACATTGGATTGATTATTCATGGGATTAAGCAGAACAGGGGTAAGATTACTCACAGCAGGGCATTAGGATGTAAATTCAGGTCCAGTGGCAGACAGGACCAGGTTAAAGTAATATGCAGGGGTCAGCAAGCCAGAACTTTTTAAGATACATCTTTGCCAAATTCCTATTAGAGAGTTCCCATTCCACAGACATGATCCACACTTGCTCACACGGGAATCACACGGAGCTGTGCTCAAAACGTGTAAATTCTCAGGACTGCGTGTTT
>PVJI01013975.1:0-45821 GCA_004026765.1 Micronycteris hirsuta | reverse complement strand
TCAGATAAGGTCAAGTTCAAGGAGTACATCATCACGCAGCCTTTACTATATGAAATGTTAAGGGGTTTTATATAAGGACTCATGAGAGAAGGCACCAAGGCCAGATCAGCTACCGGGGAACCCAGATCAGCCACAGCCAAGACGCTTGTGAGGTAAGCAAGCAAAATACAACCAGAGAAACAAATTATAACCAGAGACACTGAAATTTAGAACATTCTGGCAGTAACCAGAGGGGAGGGGGAAGGGGAGAAGGGGGACAAGGGTATTCAGGAACTGCTACAAAGGACACATGGACAAAACCAAGGGGGAGGGTGGAAGCAAGGGAGGGAGGTGGGTTTGCCTGGGGTTGGGGTTGGGGGTAAATGCAGACAATTGTAAGTGAACAACAATAAAATAATTAAAAAAAAAAAAGATGAAGGAAAACAATTTCCGAACTTCCCTAGGTTTCTCCTAGCTCCTCCCCTGGACTGCAAGCTCTCTGAGAGCAGGGAACTCAACCAGGATATTCCCAGCCCTTAGCAAGGGGTCTGGCACGCACTAGCCTCTCAGCAAATGTTTCACCTGAATGGGAGTGAAATATAGGGTTCAGCACAAGGAATGCCCTTTTATCACAACATCTCTTCTTACAGAATCATAAGCATGTAATTCTGTAACCTAACAATATCACACTGAAGCACACCACATGACATTTTAGGTGGAATGCTCAAATTAAAACTATAAATCATTACCCCCTAGCCACACTCAAGCAGGGCTTACTTCTGTCGAACCCTGTCTATACTAAGTGGTTTTTAGCCAAATAACTGTAATAAATAACTGTATGGTGCTTAAAAGAAATATGGGCTCCTGAACAGGAACTGGTTTGAAAGGAAGATGATTCTTATTTCTGGATTTGTTCAGTTTGGCGTTCCAGCAGGGCATCCAGCTGGCGGGGCCCAGGACATAGTTGGGAATTTGGGTGTGGAACTTAGGAGAAAGGCCAGAGATAGAACTAATAGTTTGGGAGTCGTCTGTACCAGGGAGAGGGGTGAGGCAGAAATCTTAGGAGAAGAAGAGAGGAGCGCTCTGAGATGAAGGAGGACGGAATGAATGGTGTCAGTGTATGGCCATTTTGGGGCAAGAGTCACTCAAGGTGGTATTCCGTGTGAGTCGGGGTTTCGTCAGGAGACAGGCCTTCCCAACCACCCGAAGGGCTGGGGGAGGAAGGGCAGGAGGACCTCTGCTGGCTCTCAGGAGACCTGGAAGCACAGGGGTCATGGAGAGAGCACATGCGTGGTGTCATGAGAGCTCCGGGAAGCAGCTCCCACACCCCACGTTTGCCACCTGCCCAGACCTGCCACCTCTCAAAGTGTGGCTGCTTCTCACCCGTGTGACTCAGCAGCAGCATCTCACCTGGGATCCAGTTGGAAGGAACCTGAGCACGGTGAGGCAGAGGACAGGAGCGCAGGGAGCGAGGCTCACGATGACTTGTCAATACACAAGCTAGCCCCTAGGGTTCGGAGCGTCTGCCGTGGGTCATGTCACTTCCCTGTCCAAACACTAGTCCTCCTCCCCAATCTTTTCATAATGAAAGTGAACGTTTTGCCGTTGTGGCCCACAGTCCCCTCCCCTCTAACAGACAGAATGGTGTTCTCTATTTCAGGGGACTGCACACCCCTGTTCTCTAAGCCTGGAGGGCACGTCACTCCCATCCTTGCACTGGTGGTCTGCTCTTCAGAGCTCTCTCTCACACTCCCAGGCAGATCTGCGTGGTCCTGCCTCCCCTTGTACCTTCTGCATGCCTTCACTGATGAAGGGAAGTTTCCTTCCGGGCTTCGCATACTGCCTGATGTTCAGTTTGAATGAACGAAACAAAGAAGGAAGGAAGGGAGCTGTGGGCAGCGGGCTACTATCACATTTGATTGGCTGGAGAGCAGTAAGGGTCTTCGCAGGACTGCTTTCGATCCAGCGCTGCTGCTGGAAGCCGGTGGCAGAAGGCTGCAGAACGAAGACTGACCAGGAATTAAAGCATCAGAGATAATGAGCTGCAAAGAATTTGCATACTGGGACTCTGACAATACAATCTGGGAGCCAAGTCAGAGGAAAGGAAGCCTTCCCCCTTGCCCCCACCCTGCAAAGGAAGTCATAAGCCTTAGAAGTCAGAGGAGACAAAATTGTTTGAAAACGTAAATTGGAACAAGAAAGCCAAGGGAACTGGGATCAAGAGCACACCTGGAGGTTTCCTCATGGGAAGGGGGATACTTTTCTCTCTGAGACAGGAGCAGATAAAAGAGAGGGTCTTGAGAAGAGGAGAAATATTAAGGGAACCTGTAAGATCAGTGTACGGGGGGAGCCGGAGGCAGAATCGACGTCCAGATGGAGCTTGAGAGCACCCGAAAGGTTCCACTACCACTTTAGGGGATGAAGCAGAGAGGTAGAAGAATGGCTGAAAGGAGCAGGAAGCCAGCAGCCAGGGCCGATGTGAGGCGAACAAATATCTGACATGGAGTCAGTCCTGACACTGTGACGTTGTCCCGAAACTGTCATTAGTCTTCGAGCAAAAGAAAGGAGAGGAGGAGGAGCACGCCTGGAGCTTTTCTAGACCTGGCAGAAAGTCGCGGGGCTCAGGCCTTGGATGAGGAAAGGTGTCAAATTGCTCACAGTGACATTTGAGTACCAACAGTAGGGGGCGCTCTTAGGCCATGCTGCCCTCTACGGGGCAGATCTTGGTGCCCATGAACTTGTGCCCGGGAACTACACAGCCTGTTTTCATGGGACAGAGCCACTGGGAGGAATACCGCACCCACTAAGAAGCTGGACCCCCTCAATGATCCCTGAAGTTTCTTCCGAAAGTCAAGATTTTATGATTATTTGGGGATTACTGCAGTTATCAATAGCTAGAAATTTTTAATGTAAAATTTAACAGAAGGTACACAGGATTTTTTAATAAAACTCACAATAGCCAAATTCTATACATTGATTTTCGTCCAGGGATGTCTGTATTTTCTTGTCAACAATATCCACATCACTTTCTTTTTTCCACTCTAAAACACGCACTGTGCGCGGAGGCAGCAGGCTGCGATTTGCTTTAGGGGTGCAGTTGAGAATGAAGCAGACTCAGCTCCCTCTTTCCTAGCGCTCACACTCGGGTATGAGATGACTATTGAGTAAATAATCCAGCAGTGAATATACAGTTATATCAAAAAGGCAGAAGACTATGCGATTGGCCTTGGGATAAGGAAAGCATTTGTAAAGCAAAACACAAAATATGATACCCAAAGGAAAAAATATCGATCCAGGTACTAAACCTGAATTTAAGACTTTTATAAAATAAAACACCATGAATGAAATTAGATCAACACAGACTGGGAGAAAACATTTTCAATTTATGTCGGAATAACCTTACATAACCTCAAGATTCCCCTGCGGTCCCCGAGAGGCCCCTGATGTGAAATAGTGGAAAGTGTCCTGCTTCCTCCGTGGCCTTGGGAGGACCCGGTACCGCCGCCAGCCGCGGTTTCTTCCTATCCGCGCCAGCATCTGCGTGCTCGTGTGGCTGCGAGGCTGAAATGAAATATTTGAAAACGAAATAAAGTACACTACAGATGCAAAGAATGATGGCCTCATAAGCTGCTACAAAGTAGTTTCTCCTCATGAAAGCTGCTGTCAAGCTTTAGGCTGGTGGCTGGGGATATGGGAGGAAGCGTTTGGCCACGCGGTTTCTTTCCAGTTCCAGAGCCCCCCTAGCAGCCCCCAGAGGCCACAGCGCACCCTGGAGGGCGCGCCGTGGAATGGCACCTGCAGTTTCCCTTCAAGAAGACCCTCAGTTCGGCCCTGTCTGGTGTAGCTCAGTGGACTGAGTGCTGGCCTGCGAGCCAAAGGCTCACGAGGTCAATTCCCAGTCAGGACACATGCCTGGGTTGTAGGCCAGATCCTCAGTAGGAGGTGTAAATAAAATCTTAAAAGAAGATGACCCTCAGTTCAAGTGGCTGCCAGGTTTGAATTCTGCTGGCAACCCTCCTGGGGGAAAGCCAGTGCTTTAGGTTTCCTTGTCTGAGACTATCAAGATGACCACTGTGAGTAATTACCCTTACTGTATTTGACGCTGAAATAGCTACTAATCAGAACAAGATGTTGGGATATCAACCGTTACCCCAGCTTTTCATTTTGGGAGGTGTCCTATATGGTATGTGGCAGGGTACCTGAAATATATTTGAAATCCTGTATCTAAGAAGCCTTTTAGGGACCACCTAATGGGCCCTGCTATATCAGAGAAGGCTGAATTTTAACCCAGTTGTAGATGGATGAATATTTTGTTTGTTCCTTGAACACACATTTATGGGGCACCCTACCAGCTAACGTGCCAAGGATGAAGAGATGTGTTCCTGACCCCTAGGAAGTCACAGGCTCAGTGGGGCAGACTGTCATCAATATAGGACTGGGGAATATGAGACATGATGACAAATACATAAAACCTGGGTGGCAAAGTGATGTAGCAGGTGGAGGGAGGGTTTAGCTCAGTCATGAGGATAAAGGACAAGTTCACAGGGGAAGGAACATAGAGGCTGGGCTTCGAAGAATGAGTGGGTTTGCTAAGTTGAAAACCAACTTGGCTTAGCAAGTGGGACTTAGGGGAGGGCACAGGGCACAGAGGCCACATCATTCTGATCAGGGGAGGTGGCAGGTGCAAGACGGTGAGAAAGACACGAAATGGCTTCCCAGGCAGAGTGGTGGAGCTGTTGGAGGGGCGGCAGGAGGTGGAGCTGGACAGGTGGGGTGTGGCTGGGTTTTGAAAAGCTTGGGCCACGATGCAAAGAAGGACTGCAGGCTTTCTCTCATAGTCAACATGCAAGAATAGGTCTCTTCCCATCTGAGAAAGGTACTTTGGGTTGTACTATACCAAAGAGTTGGAGGAGAAGAAAATTGGAGGTAATAAAACTAGTTAAAAGGCTATTGAGAATAAGCCAGACAGGAAAAACATGTAATTCCTCTTATATAAGGTACCTACAGTAGTCAAATTCTTAGAGAAACAAAGTAGAATAGCTGTGACCAGGGGCTGAGGGCCGGGGGCGGGGAGGGGGGGGATGAAGACTTCTCTTTAATGGGAGCAGAGTTTCAGATTGAGGTGATAGGAGAGTTCCCGAGAGGGATAGCACAACGATGTGAATGCACGTAATGCTACTGAACTGTATGTACATTCAGGAAGGGACAAAATAGTAAATTTGATGTTGCGTATATTTTACCACAATGAAGAAAAAAGCTATCGCAGTTGCCCTGGTGAGAAAGTGTGTGTGAGTCAGAACTGAGATAAGGAGAATAAGGAGGCAAATAGTGATTCATTCCCCCTCCCCCCAATAAAGGTCATTGCCATTTAAGAGACATTTCTGAGAGATAATGGCAGGCCTTGTGTCTGGGTGAAAAGATCATGTAAGAGAAGGGGACAGAGAAGGGGTCTTTGATTTGGATGATTGCGGACCCGCTGGTTCAGGAGGAAGAGAATGATGAGTTTGATTTGGTGGGAGCAAGTCTATAGTGAAACCATGTGTGTGTGCCCACACAAAACAAATGAACAAACAAACAAACAGATAAACAAACACTAGAGCTCAGGAAAGCAGACAGAGGTAAGAGCGCCCGCCATTCAGGAGCCGCCAGTTGGCAGGCAGTATGGGGCTGCAGGCATTGAGGGAGGAGCTGGCATGGGGGAGGGAGGAGCCATAAGTGGGATCTCAGAGGACCCCGACCAGTGAGACTGAGAGGAGAGAGGAAAGAAGAACCAGAAGGAAAAAATGGTTTCATGGAAGTAAGAGAGAAAACAGCATCAGGGTCACGTACATCCCATGCGGTGGAAGCCAGCTGGACTGAAGACTGAACACAATTGGTAGATTTGAGAACTTGGAGGGTTGTCGATGACCTTTTTCAGAAGGAAGGTAGAAATAGTGTGTTAAGCACTGGATGGGGCCCTAACCGGTGTGGCTCAGTGGGTTGGGTGTCATTACACAAAGCAGAAGGTCGCTGGTTCGATTCCGGGTCAGGGCACATGCCTGGTTTGCAGCTTCGGTCCCTGGTCAGGCGCCTACAAGAGGCAACTGATCGATGTTTCTCTCTCACATCGATGCCTCTCTCCCTCACCTTCTCCCTCCCTTCCCCCCTCTCTAAAAATAAATAAAATCTTTTAAAAAGGAAATGAAGGAGAAGTGAAGAAATGGAAGCAGTCCGTGGAGACTGCTTTCTTTAAAATACAAGATTCTTCAACTCCTCTGAAAATTGCACTCACTTTAGTCTTCTGTGTGCACCCTTCTAGTATTTCCAGTGAAAGCCCGATCTTATTTATCCGTGGTTGTCACTGACTTCATTGAAAACTCCTATCTCTGTCGCACCCTCAGCCCTTCTCCTTTGGTCTAAATGTGAGGTTCTTAAGCTAAAGAAAAGAGAAAAACACCAAACTGAATCTTCCTTTGTAATTTTCAGGACACTGTGGAGACGGGTCCTGTGTGGGGAGAGGCACCCTCTGCGTCCTTAGAGAACCCCTTCAGTCACGTAATGATTTCCTCCTCTCTGTAGATGCGGCTGATTTTCCTGACTCTCGACGAGGACTTAGATTTCGCGTCTCCAGTGGTTGCAGCGCGGACTGTTGACATGCGGTAAATGAGTGTTACAAACCCCGAGTCCTGGCTCGTTTAACCTCTAACCTCCTGTGTGACGCTGAGTAAGTTACAAGTCCTTCAGCTCTCCTGGGTCACAGTCTCCTCACCCATCCAATAAGGGCGTTGGTTTAAGTGACCGTGAAAATTCATTTCTGTTCTAATACATTCCCACTCGTTACCCTTGTGATGGTGGCGCCCATTTGCCAGATGATTGGCCAGGACCAGGGGCACGGTATATGAATGACTGGGGAATATGACCGGACTACTGGTCCACACCGGGACTTGGGTTTTATGACTCACTGTCACTGTCACTTAGTCCTCTTGCTTGCAGGGCTCCAAGGCCTTTTGTGGCTTATTTGGCCCCTGGTATCTTCAGTCCTATCTACTACGCTTTTCTCCTAGGCTGGCTTCTTAGAGCCACGGTCTTGGTTGATGGCTTCGTGGAGGCTGGGAGCTGATCCGGAAACTCCGGGGCAGGGGAGGTGGGAAGTGGATATGGGACCCCTAAAGAAGTGTGGTGAGCTCCTCCTGGATGTGCCATTCCTTTCCTGTGTGACAGGCTGGCTAGGGGACAGGTGGGTGCCTGGTGCAGGCCCCTAAAGATGGCGGAGATGGCACTGCACTCTGAAGCAGTGACAGTGTCAGCAAGTTAATTAGGACACCTGCCGGCAGTGACAAGAAAGCGGGCACATCCCCATTCCGATGAACCGGCTCACGGAGAGCCTGGCAGCGTCTGGGGTGGGGCTGAGCGAGTCACCGCAGGGGGAGCAGCTGCATCTCAGGGACTCCTCAGAACGAACTTCTCACTCTGCCATCACATGGTATTTCGGGGGAAACCGTGCAGGGGTTCCATCTTAGTGCCTGATGTCACAGCCGGTTCCCTTCACGCCTTCAGTTGCCTTCTAACTTTTGCTTTAGTGCCGCCCACCTGGTGTTCCATTTTGGATCTGGTCCTCGTAGGTGCATTCTGCTCATGGCTAGGTTTCAGATGAACTAACTAAGTAAGGCCAGGCGGTGCCCTTGAAGTGAGCCGCCAGTGGGAAAAAGGCTCAAGGGCTTGAGGCTGTGGTCAGGGCGTAGAGCTAGTGGGCAGGAAAGGGAAGAAATGTGGGGCACTGGCCTCTGTGTGGACATCCAGTTCCTAAGCCAGCTTCTGCTGGGAGGTGTAGACGTCTCCCACTCCTGGGCCTGGCACTGAAGCCTCGGGAGCAAATCAGCAGTGCTTTCCCATGGGCTGTGGTCCCGTATGTCCAGCTGCCAGTTGCCGGGACTTCTCGTCGGGTGTCCACTGTCCTTTCACACCCAACACGCATGAAACCCAGCTCCATTCCTCCCCGCCAATCCCGTTCTCCCTCCCTAAGCTGCGCGTAGGCTCCACTTGTCAGTTCTGGGCTGGGATGTGGGACACAGTGGGGGCTGGATTCTAGTCGAAGTCTCTCACTGCGCCGGGTGTCTTCGGGCTGACTCCGGACCTCCGGGACACCCTGGTGCAGCGCGGTCTGTGTGAGCTGCTCACCCGTCGCTCCCAGTCACCACGTCGTGCCGTATTGAATGTGCACATTATGGTCAAGACTTCAGTTTTCACTGATCATGGGAGCGAGCTGTTCCCAGATGCCCACCTTTCACCTTCTGTTACTGATCCTTTCTATCTGAGTCACTGTTTAGTGTCTGTCCCAGATGCTCTCTGTTTGTCCTTCCACATCCACCCACCTTTCGCCCTTCTCCATTCTGTGTTTAGACCTGGGAGGCTGAACTAATTGAGCCACATCACCATCCTATGCCCTCTGGCCTGGTCGAGTATGGCCCTTGGGAACTAGAGGGAGGTCAGATTGTGGGCCGTGATGTAGTCACTTGGCTCCCCACCTGTGAGTCTCCTTGATTAGCTATACCCCTCAACCAAAGGCCCGTGCATTTTTCAAATCATCCTTCTCGACAGGGCTCTCTTGTCCTGGGTTCCAGCGATGTGGACACCGGCCTGCACTGTCCGCGGCATCATGGCTGAGACACGAGACAAATTCACATGGACTACCGAGTCCTGTGGAGGAAAAGGGATGGCATGTCCACTCTCTCAAGGGGAGATCACCCGGACCCTTGCCTTGACAGGCTTTTATTGCTTTTCTGGGTACATTACATGGAGGATGGTTCTCATTTACTATGCACAGGTTTGCTGTAGGTGATAACCTTTTACAGAGAACAAAGGGAAGAATGTCGCTTATTACTTCAAAGAGAAGGATGTTGCAGATCCAGGGGAAAAGTGGTTGAACTGGTTATACTCCATACTTGGGAGGTTTAGCACAGACTTTAGGAAGTTGCTTTAGAGATATGCAGTAAACGTTTGCTGCCTCAATCCAGAGTGAAGGAGTTTTAGCAAAAGCAAGTGTCATAGCAGTCTAGGTACAACGCAGGCCTGATTCCCCACGGGAGAACCCATCCGTGGGCGTGGGCCCCGTGTCGCTCTCCACTGGCCCCTCCAAGTGGGAGCTGGGCCCCCGCCACATAGAGTGGTCCCTCATATTCCAGTACCTCTTTCCTCCCCCGTCCTTGGGCCTGAGGGCGGAAACGGTTCATCCGCTGTTCCTGACCCTGGGTTACTACATATTCATGGTGTCAACCTTCTATTCCACGTCCACCCGTGTGAAGGGTCTAATGAGTTGTGCCCCTGTTTCCTGGTGGGGTCTGACCGATGGAGCACTGGAGACCAGGGACGAGAGGGAGGACTGGGACAGGGGAGCAGAGGACACCCTTTCCGAGGCTCACAGGTCCATCTGCTGATGGCTGGTCGGCGGGGGACAGAGGGAGTGGCTGAGCTGCCCTGCCCATTAGCACCCTTCGGCCTGGCTAGAGGGCCCACTCTGCCTGCCCTCTGAGCAGGCCCTCTCCCTGTGCAGCACAGAGTCTCTGGGGCCAAGAAGGCCTGTCAGCAGGGAGCAACATCCCCACTTCCCAACCCATAGTCATTCCAAGGTCCTGGCCTCCCGGCCCAAATGGCCACCTGCAGAGCAGGTGCATGGCCCAGGCCCAGCAGAAGAGTAGCCAAGGGCCGCTGCTCGTGGGGGAGGGATGGCCAGAGCTTGGATGTGTGGATGGGTGTCCACTCGCAGGCACCCAGGGCTCTCGTGTTGTGGGACGCAGCCAAGGACGAGGAAAGCAGGAGTGGGGGGCAGGTGGGCTGTGGCCTGCCCTCCACCTCATTTGAGCACAGACTTGCAGGGGTCAGAGAATCCTAAATGCCAACCAGCGGCTGCCGGGGTTCTGTGGGCGCACTCATCGGGGCGGGGCGTAAGACGCGGGCATTCGCGGTTTGTTAGCTTGATTTGTAACTTTTCTATAAGCAGATACATGGATGGAGGCCTCTGTTGGAACTTGTGCCCTAGGTCCTCAGGGCCGCGCTGTCCCCAGTTGCTCCTAGTCAATGGCAGGCAGCCCGTCTTCTAAAGATTTCTAGAGACAGAGAGTCATCCAGTTCCGCAGTAGTCCCTGCTGTGAACGCAGCCTTCTGAGGACATTCTCTCCCCAAATTTACTTCCCTTAACAAACGAGATATGGAGAGTTGGTAAGTCACGCGTGACTGGCTGTGGCCTTGAGGGTTTCGAAGTGGCGGCTGTCAACTCTCAGGCCCTTCCATCCGCTCAGGTCCAGCTTGCCCTTCCTCCCACCCCGGGAGGTCAGCACCATGGACAGGGCTCACAGCTGGGTCGTGGGGAAATGGGGTCCATTCAGGATTCAGGGGCAAAGCAGAGGGCAGGCCAATTTCTGTCTCTAGGGAGAAGAGAGCTAGTGTGTGTGTCTCCACTGGGTGTCCCTATCACTCAAGGGCCTGGCAGCTGTAAGGCGATAAAGCAAAGAGGGCTCCTCTTCCTCCCCCTCCTTCTTCTGGGCGACAGGGAAGGAATGACCTGGGTCAGTCCAGGGAAACCTGGCTGGGAGCCCAAGCAGGTATCAGCTCTCCTGTACTACCTGCACGCAGTGACCTTGCTTGACCTGAGTGGTGAGGTGAGGGTGCCAGGAACTCTCTAATGGAACTCCCTGCTTGCAGCTGCTTCCTGCACCCAGGCCTCGCCCTGCTGTGGTATCTCCCTGCCATCTGAGCACATCTGAGCTGGGAGAGGGGCTAGAGCTCCTCCGAGGGCTGCCGGGGGCTCAGTCCCCTGCCTCCCCCAGACCTGCCTTCCCACAGGGCTGCTGTGTGCTCCGTGTGCCCAGCCTTTGGGGCTTTGAAGCTCACAGGCCAGGGGAGGGAGGGGGCTTATCTAGAGCAGCCCCTCAGCACCCTCTCCAGAAGGAAGCTCACCATGGAGGAGGGGGGTCAGCAGGATGGCATCACTGGGATGGTGGCCGTGCTGACGTGGAGGATACACTGCTCGTGGAAACCATCCCTGGGGAGCTCTGAACTTCCTGGGACCTACGTGACATGCGAGAGCTGAGGAGCAAAGCCCCTGGCACGGCTCCCATGCCTCGGGGGGGCTCACCCTCTGGGACTCCAGACTGCAGTCCTGGCCCCCAGGGACAGGTCACCACTGTGCTGACATCCCACTCAGCACCAAAAATGGAACCCCAGAGCCCAACGGGTAGCCCGAGCCTGACTTGACAACACAGGAGCTGAGAGGGCAGGGCAGCAGCCTGGGCACTGGGGTTCGTCTTTTTTTTTTTTTTTTTTCAATTGATGAGAGAGAGAGATTTGTTGTTCCACTTATTTCTGCATTCATTGGTTGATTCTCATATGTGCCCTGACCTGGGATTGAACCCACAACCTTGGCGCTTCGGGATGACGCTCCAACCAACTGAGCTACTCAGCCAGGGCAGCACTGGGGTTCTTTGGAGTGACTCGGAGGGACTGCAGGAATTAAGAGAGCGAACGCCAAAAAGAACAACTCCCCGGTACCGCAGAAAACACGTTTCTGGGCAGAAACCCACCCCGCCACCGGAAGGGCGCATATTAGGGACCCTCCCGATGATAGCGCAGGCACTCCGGGCAGGCCCCACTGTCCCAAGTCTGAGTATAGGTCCGTTCCACCTTCCTCGACCAGGCCCCTGTTGAGGGCAGGTACCCACCCCCCTCCATGCTGGGAAACAACTATGGAAGAAGGTGTGTTGTCAAGTGTAAAATCAATGAATGTGCAGTCCACTGGGACCATGGAGCAGCTTCACCCCACAGAACCATCCTGTGAATGGCACCGGGAGCCCCTTCAGCGCAGACATCAGCCTCTCTGGAGACTTCAGCACCGCCATCCCCCCCAGCATTTGGATTTCACATCCTCCCTGCCCTTCCTTCCCTCCCAGCAGGAACACAACCCACCCCACAGGACATTTCTCTGGGTTCCTTCCAGAGATCATGTTTGTCAGACACGGGTCGTCTCTTCTATTCTCTGATGGGCTAGGTGCTCGATCTGCGTCTCCAGAGTGGCCACGGGCCTGGGCACATGTTTCAAGCTGGTGATTGGAGGCTTCGTGACTGTTCTGAGTGTCGGGATAATCCTCTTTTAATGCTCTGCTGCATCGAAACCTAAAGGAAATCCATGCATCCCACAGCAGGAAATGTAGCTCTAATATTTCATGAGAAAAACTTCCGTGGAACATGGGTCGGCAAACAGGCCCCACATGTGCGACAGCGGGATTTCCTGTGGGTAAATCAGGATGGCATATTTCCTAGAGTTAAGTCTTGCTCTTGCTAAAAATCTCTTTCCCTGGATCAAAAGAACAAAAGCTAATGCTTAACTAGCTTCCTTAGACCGATGCTAATCCTTTCAAAGTTCAGCCATACTTCTTGTCTTTGCATAACCCTTTTGATGTACCTTCCGGGCTGTCTACCACCTGAAGCGAATCTACAATTTACACATGGTTAATGGGTACCATTCTGATGTAATGTCCCGGAGAACAGCAATAAAAGGCCAGTAGGTGCGGCGCTCAAGGCCTCTCCAAGATGATAATGGCGGGGACACCTAGTCCCGGAATTTCTAGTCCAGTATATTACATGTAAAGTTATTTACACGCAGCCATGGCATACGAATCCTGCTGGCCCGAATTCGCGACAGAAACCACCGACTTGGGGTTCAGGAGACGATGGGGCTTTGCTGGGGAAGGGGCACCTAGTGAAGGATGGCAGCTACCACTCCTGAGACAGGAGGGAAGAAGAGACCCAAGCTACAGCTCCTAGTGCAACGGGCTGTCCCAGCCTGGGTCCCCGCTTGTGCCCAGGCTTCTGCTCGCCTCATGATCATTGTGTGACAAGACTGTGACTTCCAGTTCCCAAGACTTCTGAGCCTCCACGTGCCCTGTGGAGTGTGTGATCTGAGTCTGAAATGGAACATGGCTGCCCCCAACACCCACAGCTGAACCTATCATTATGATGCCTTGGATTTCTCCCTGTCCTTTTGATTTCTAGATGCTCCGCCATTTCAAGTGTATCGTTCTTTCCCCACCCCTATCCTCCAAGCACACACCCCGAGCTCCCACCCAAGACGGTGTCCCAGCCAATGAAGTCACTTCACCAGACTGGCTTAGAAGAGGCGTGTTGACCTGGTGGTCCGGGGCTCTCAGACCCCTCCTTAGGAGTTCTGCGCCTACCCAAAACTTTCTTCAGTGTGTTCAGAAAACTCTCATTTACACCCCCTGCAGCGACTGCTGAAGTTTCAGGTGGTGTCTCCAGGACATCAGACACAGGGCGGTGAAGGTCCAGACCCTAGCACTTCCCCGGGCCTGGGAAAGAAAACAAACACAACTGAAGTAAGATAGTACCAGGGGGAGGGTGTGTGAACGCGTGCTGGGTGAGTGTGAGTTTCCTGCAAAGAAACTCTCTGTGAGTTCAGAGGGGAGGGTTCTGGCAACCTTACTTCTCAGGTGCCCTGGGCTGATTTCTCCCTCCCTCTGCTCCCTCTCCCGTCTGCGGGTTCAGAGCTTCCCCTCCACAAGCCTGAGACTGAGCCTGATGGAGCTGTGCTTTGACACCGGCAGCTGGATCCTCCCTCCCCAGCCCTAAGGAGACATCAGTAAGGACTGACCTTTGCCACTGTCTAGCTGGGTCCACAGATCAGAAGCCAAGTGACCAAGAAGCAGGTAGGTGACTCAGGCCACAGGGGCCCCACCAAGCGCTCGGCTGCTTGCTCCACTTCCCTCTGAGGTCTCCGCAGGGCGCCTCTCCCCTCTGCCTCAGCTCCCGTGTCCGTTCATTTTTCCTATGAAGCTGCAAAGCTCATTCGGAAAGAATGACAGGGGACAGTTATTTTCACACTCTCACTTTTCTCTCCCAGAAGTCTCCCCTTGCCCTTTTTTTCCCATGGACCCTTTTGATGGAAGCAGGAAGGACAGAGGTCCTTACACAGGGGACTCCGGGATAGCTGTCCTGGTGAGCAGTGTTCTCATGAGACACTCAAAACCTCTCCGTCTGGCAGTGGAGTAACTGTACTTCCTTATTTTCTATACCCTTTTTTCTTTTCCTCTTTTTTATTGTTACTTTAAAATGTGTTTTTCAATCAAAGTATTCTTTGGTTATTTTGCATTTGGGTGATGTGGACAGCATGGGGGCCAGACATGGGAGGCAGGTTCTGAAGTCCACCTCTTTCTGGACAAAAGAGCTGGCCCAAGAGTTCAGAGCTCAAAGCTCAAAGTTCAGAGTTCAAGAGTTCAGGGCTCAAAGCGAGGTTTTTCTGTTTTTTAAAGACTTTATTTATTTTTAGAGAGAGGGGAAGGGAGGGACAAAGAGAGGGAGAGAAACATCAATAGGTTGCCTCTTGCACACGTCTCAACCAGGGACCGAACCCACCACACAGGCTCGTGTCCTGACTGGGAATTGAACTGGTGACTTTTTGCTGCTCTGTGGAACCACACCCAACGCACTGAACCACACCAGTCAGGGCAGGACACGTTTTCAAGAGGAGAATTACAAGACTAGATTTATGTCTTAAGACTGCTGTGCAAAGCATAAAGAAGCTGATGTGGACTTGAAAGTGGAGCAATGAAGGTTGCTGAGGTGAAGTTAATGAACTTGCTACCACGAGCGGGAATTGGACACACACGTGTAACAGCCTGAGGGGGTGTGGCTGGCAGAACACGGGAAGGACTGCGCGTGGCGGGCCATGCTCTGGGCCACACGCTGGCTCGGGCTCTGGTGGGTGTTAGTGTCGTTCCCTGAGAGGAGGAGGAGCGTAGACTGAGTGGGTTCTCCTTTTCTCTGGGCATTGGTTTCTTCTAGAGTTCCTTCCAGCTCTCAAAACCCAGAATTTTCCTTCCCAGTAAGAAAATTTCTCTGCAAGAAGGCACAGGCAGAAAAGGGGGAAGGGGCGTGTACATGCATGGGCCCTGAAGTCAGCCTTTGAATCTCCAATCGGGCTGGCAGTCGGTGGAGGACGGAGGACGTGCGGGTCACGGTCAGAGCTGGGCAGGGACCACCACGACGGCCACCTTGTGCGCTGCTCAGGAGAAGCATTGTCAGTGTGTCGCACGAACCCCAGAGCCCCTCAGCCCTGTTCGAATTCCCAAAGGGAAGATGGGGACTGCTTGCCAAAAGCACAGGGTCCGGCACAAGTAATGCCCCCCCCTTTTTCTTTTTACAAAATCCTTTATTACAAAATCATAAGCACGTAATTCTGTAACATAACAATATCGCACTCAAGCACACCCTAGGACATTTTAGGTGACATGTTCAAAGGAAAACTGTAAATTATTACACCCATGTTATTACCCTACCAGCCATACTCAAGCAGGTGTTACTTTGGCCGGACCCTGTATTTAGGTCAAATTCCTACTGACGGGACTCTAGCGAAGGAAATGCCAGAGGCCAAAACCACTATTTTGTTTTTATAAAGCCAATCACAAGGGAATTCCGCACATGCCAGATTGTCTTAGTCTGTTTGGGCTGCGACATTAAAAAATACCGCCGACTGGGTGGCTTGGACAGCACACATTTTTTCCGCGCAGTTCTGGAGGCGGACCAGTCCAGGATCAGGGCCCTGGAAGGTTGTGTCTGGTGAGGACCTGCTCCCTGGCTCACAGACGGCCAGCTTCTCACTGTGTCCTCACCCAGCAGTAGGAGCGAGGGAGCTCGCTGGGGTCAACTTGCCAAGGGCATTCATTCCATTTCTGAGGGGTCACTGTTGTGACTCCCTAAGGCCCCACCTCCAAATACTGTCACATCGGGCTTTAGGGTTTCACATATGAATTTGGGGGGACAAAAGCATTCAGTCTGCAGCACAGATCTTAGATCTCTGGCCCTGGGCTTCCATCCCCTCAGCCGGTTCGTGAAGAGGAGCCAGTGTTCATTCTGGAGTGAGGAAGACACGCGGGAGCCTGGAGGGTCTGGCCTCCCAAAGCCCCACCCTCCACTCTGAGCCTCAGTGACCAGCATGGGGACCCAGAGTGCTGTAAGGAAGAGCCAGAATCACGAAGACACCCAGCCGGCTGCAGGACCTGCTCCTGCTGAGAAGGAGCAGCTTGAGGCAGCGGTGAAGTGATGGCAACCTGTTTTCCAAATCCTGGTTATATAGGAGAGAGGTGGTTTCCCACCCTCTCTCCCTATGCTGGTTTCAGATCCTGGCTCCGCACTCCTCGGCAGCCCTCAGGTCAGGGTCTCCCACCCAGGGGTCCGGCCTCGGCTCCTGGGACCCCACCCGGATGTGCTTCTGTGGGTCCCGCTGGTCCCACAGGAGGGCTTGGACGCCGAGGCACAGCGACAAGCTGGAGGGTTGGCAGAAGCCATTAGTGCGCTCTGCCTGAAGCACATGATCTGCTTGCTGTGGCTCAGGATGGTTTGCAAGAGGAAAACGAGGGGCGGCCAAGTGGATTCTGAAAGGCAGAACCAACAGCGGGGCCTATGGTGATTGGACCGCTTCTTCAGAAACCCAGTGGGCTTCATTAGCTCTAGTTATCAGGTGTCATTTGCCCCAGGGCTCTCTGGTGGCATATTCCTTCCTGCAACAGCCAACTGCCAATTTATCTGACCTCACTGCTGAAAGGTCAGGCCTCCCTGCTTAGCCCACTTCACATGCAAGGACGGTGCATCCAGTCCAGCGGGGCCATCGGGCATTATAAACCGAGAGACCCAGTGCCTTCCTTCTCCCCAAGTGCCTGGGGCCGGAGCAACTGCCTCAAGTTTGAGATGAGGAGCTTTGGTGCGAAAATGTAATGGGAGAGTTTTAACTCCTTCATGTGTCTGAGAAAAAATCACCGGTTTCCGGAGAGACCCCATATTCTTAAAACAAATTCCTCTCATTGCTTGAGCTAATTATTAGAGCTAGATCTCCGTAACTCGAAACACAAGGGTCATACATGATCACCTGTGAATGCGCTGGGTGTGTACGGTGGACCCCAGGCTGGTGTGTGGGGGGAGGAGGAAGATTCCATCTGGGGAGGGAGGGAGGCTGAGGCCACCAGCTGAGCAGCTAAGGCTGTGGGACAGTTGTGGGGTACCTCGGTGGTTTTCGGGTGAGATGGTTGCAGAGCCAGGCCATGCCAATGAGGGGAGGGACCTAAGTCCACAAAAGTGACTTCTGAGGAGCAGAAGGCTTGGCTCCTCATCTGAGCAGTTGAGGGGGGTGGGAGTTATGTGACAGCAGGGGTGACCACAAGCCACAGGGTGGGTGCAGAAAGGGCTTGGACCCAAAACCATGTGACACAGAGTGTCAGGCCCCCAAGAAAGGTTGGAGATGATGAGTTAGGAAAGTTCTGGAACATGGCACAGGCAGCCAAATGAAGTGGGTAATGAGATCACCTTTCTGCTTGGCCTCCATTGGGCCGCAAACCCTGGACCAGGTTACCTCAGGTGGCAGAGGAGTTCCATTGTCCACCTCGGCGAGTGGCAGGAAGGCAAAGCCAGGAAAGGCAAGACCTTCCTGGGGGAGGAGCAGAGTCTTTGCGTGAGGCTCCTCTGTGACCATGCTCCCTGGACCATCTTCCCTGGAGCCCTGTCCTCCCCATCGTCAGACCCCCCTGGCCTGCATGGGCCTATCTGGCATGTCCTTGACCCTTGGGGGCTGTGAACTCAGACAGTCTGGATTTGAACTTCCATTCCCACATTTGCTATGAACCTTGGGCAAATAGTCTAACCCATCGGCACCGGAATTTCTCAATCTGCAAAATAAGAATGTTTAGTGAATGTCTAGTTTGCTGTGAATCTTAGGTAAGATAAGAGAAAAAAGGTGGAGCCCAGTGAACACGGTTAAGTGTTCAGTCAAGTTCAGCTACTTAGAGATCGTTGACTCTCTTCTGACCTTTCCTTTTCTGTTACAGCCCAAATCAGGTCTGTCTCCTCCTTCATCAAACATCTTATGGTTGGGTTTTTCAGGGCTTCCTCCTGGACCAGCTCCCGCCGACATCAACTCGCGTCCCGCCATGTGTTTCCCAAACCTTGAGATTCAGTGCTGCCCATTCCAGAACATTCCACTGTGATGAGTAGCTGAAACTTGGCTTGCTTTCAATTTCCTGAAGTAGGATTTATCAGAAATTTTTGAATAGAGCCTTTCAAGTGCCTTGTCTGGAATAAGAGCCAGGTGACACTTTTCTGGATTTGTCTTTCTAGAAGGTGGGTCATTAGGCATTTCTGGGTGTTCACAGAGTCACTCATCTAGGATTAAAGGCATTTTTTCTCAAGCTCTCACTTGAGGTCTTCGCCCTACCCATGAGCTGTAGTGGCTGCTCTTACTGCCGGACAGAAATGTGGCTCTGAGTGGGTCTGCCGAGGCTCAGCTGTAGTGTGTGGGGTTTTGACTTTGTGTAGGAAAGATTTCACAACACAAGTCCAGGTGACTGTGAAGGTATGTTTATTAAAGCTGGGGCTAGTAAAACAAGGAAGGGCTTAGCATAGAGGAAGCAACAGGACAGCCTGGGCTGGGCTGCCTTAGCTCACTGGGAAGTCAGAGAAAAGGGGACTTTAGAGACAGGTTCACCCCAGGACACGCTGCCAGCTGCCCATTGCCTTAGAGTTTAGGAGATGCATGCCTGTGAAGAAAGAAGTGGGGGGAAAGAAGTGGAAGGGAATGGTGTGGGCTGCTCCCCAGAGGGAGAGCGTGCCCTGGGTTCATTGTCTTGAGGCTTTTCTCTCTCTTGTGCAGGGGGGAATCTTAGGGGAGGGTTTCAGCAGAATATTCATCAGTTCTCCAGGTGTGCCCTTTCAGGGTCGTGGTCTCCTCTGATTGGTCAGTGCCAAGGCAGGGAGTCATTGCAGTTGGTACTGTTGTTGCCTACCTGTTTTTGCTGCTTTTCTGGGCATGGAGCTGAAACACAACTGATGCCTAGACTTTGTCTCCAGGGAGGAAAGGTTACCCTGGAGGTAAAGTCCTTGTCTTCCCAGTCCTGCCCCCTGCCAGGCACTGAGGCCTTCCACCCTGGTGACCGTCTGCACCTGGCTGTAAATTGCTAAATTGCTTGGCCATTGTGTACAGCTGTCTGTCTCAGTTTCCTCATTCCACTTGCCAAAGAATTTTCCTGGCTCTCACTATCCTGTCTCATTTCCCCCTCAGAGACCCCCTATCCTTAAAATCTTTTACCCTGCAGAGGTTGCAGTCAAAAAAATTACAATGTAGGTCACATGTACTGAATATCACACATTCTTACGAAGCATGTGTTATAGCCACTCTGACAGCTTAAATGTTATGGCTTAACATTAGTCATGTACAAACATGTAACTAATCATGACCTTGAGTATATGCACCCAATCTATGTAACAATATTTAAGAAAAGAGTTTGTATCTCTCAGGTCAACTGTGACCTCCACAGTGTTTGAAGGTGGTAAGAGAGAATTTCTCTTCAGTCACTGCTTCCTGCTGACAAGGATTGTGGTCCCTGCCTGTGTAGGGTATGGCAGTCTCTTCCTGTCTCATCTAGGAGACATAAGGGAATAGGATCTGAGACTGGAACAGAAAAGCTGTTAGCTGATTCTTCCAGAGTATGGGGTAGGCTGGAATTCCTGAAGCATCATCTTTTTGATATGGAATTGTATCCAACTCAACTATCTAGTCCTGACAAGTCAATTCAGCCAAACCACTGAGTCTTATTTCAGGAGGTGGTCTTTCTTAAAACTATAGTTTTTAAAAAGAACAGGTAAAGTATGTATAGGGACCTTAGTAGCTTTCCCCTCCATGACAATTTCAACCTCTTCTAAACCATCAGCCAGGAGAAAGGGAAACATCCCCAAGCAACCCATCCATTCCTGTCTTTTCTTTCCAAATCTCACTTCAGCCTCGTATAGTTCCTCCTTGGTGGCCTGGCTTCTTGCAATAGAAACAGACTTCTCCATAAGAGTTTCCTAACAAACCCTATTTAGCAAACCCTATTCAGCTTACCAAACTGGGAAGCTGAGTCAGACACAAAGCTTGCTTCACCACGAAGCCACAGCATTTCCTTAAGCCTGATTTACTAGAAAATCATAGCATTTACAGATTTATTCACACCCGGGAGGCTGCCATGTCCTGTGTCCGTGGGACTTAATGTTCCAGGGGGGCAGGAAGCAGTTTTCTGGGGCGTAACCAAAGTCAGGCATCAGGACTATCAGAAAAGCAGAAGGAGTAGAAAAAAAACGCCACCTCTGCTGGGTACATCTGCAGCAGGAACCAGACAATGCAGCAGAACCTGGAGGCATGAACAGCAGTAGTGGCATGAAGGGGCAGAGCCAAGCTCTGGGGGAAGGACCAGACTGGACAAGTGGCATGGAACCCCCAGCATGTCCAGAAAAGGGATCTGCCAGGGGGAAGGCCCAGACCAGACCTGGAACATTCAGGAAGTGGGTGGAACACCCTAAGAACAGCCTGGCTGTCACCAAGACCCCAGACCCGGGGGCAGCCACAGCCAGAGCTTGTCCTAAAGACTGGTCTTTTTGGTTTTCTATCATAATGTTAATTGACCTGTGTTCCTCCTAGGGGCTTCTAATTTGTGATAAAAGTAAGCTTCCCATTCATTTAGTTTTAGAGCTGGCATTGCTAATTTTGTATGCAAAAATTAATTTAGGCTTTAAAAGGGATACATCTTGGCCATGTTAAGTTGGTCACTTCTAGTTAAATTGTCCCATTTTTGTGAGTACTTTCAAGTAAGTAAAGGCTTTTCAGTAACTGCATGTCTGCATGTCAAACCCTTTCTCATGGCTCTGCCTCCCCTTCAAAGATTCTTAGCTGTCTAAGAATGTCCCAGTTGAGCCAGAGGGAATAAGCACCCCTCATCCTCAGAGCTGAACCACTGAGTTTAGACTTTTATTTACCCAGAAAAACATTTTCTTAAGACCATCAGAAAGCAACTTCAACTGAAAGCCAACGCTAAAAATCAGCCATCCATGTTTTCCCTTCTATCCTGTCTCAGCTTCTTCTCAAATCTTAACCTCTAGCTCTACCTCCATGATTTAAAAAAAGACAGATTAAACAAAGTCAGCCTCTTACCTTGTAACAACAGAGATGTCTGGAATCCATAGAAGTTCACCCAAGCTCACCCAATGCAAATGGAGAAGCTGGTGGGGCACAATGGACCTCTGTGGTACCTAGCATAGTCCTGGTCTGTGAGGCAGTCCTGGGTGAGCTCCTTTCTGGAATCCACCATTCTATCCATGAGGAGACAGTTCAAGTCACTGCAAGTGAGCCAGCTTGGCTATACAGGGTCAAGAAGGAATGTCCTATCTGGGTTGCCATAGTATGTTGATAGGCGCCTGGCCCTGAGTGGGTCTGACTGGGGTCATGCGTAGTATGTAGGTTTTTGACTTTGTGTAGGAAAGATTTCACAACACAAGTCCAGGTGACTAGGAGGGTATGTTTATTAAAGTTGAGGACAGTAAAACAAGGAAGGGCTTAGCATAGAAGAAGAAACAGGAGAGCCTAAGTTGGGCTGCCTTAGCTCACTGGGGAGTCAGAGAAAAGGGGGCTTTTAGGGACAGGTTCAGGGGATCAATGCTAGCTTCCCACTGCCTTAGAGTTTAGGAGATGCATGCCTGTGAAGAAAGAAGTGGGGGTAGGGAGAAAAGGAAACCAGTGCTGGCTACTCCCCAGAGGGAGAGCATGCACCCCTAGGTCCATTGTCTTGAGGCTTTTTTCTCTCTTGTGCAGATGGGAATCTTAGGGGAGGTCTCAGGGGAGGGTTTCAGCAGAATATTCATCAGTTCTCCAGGTGTACCCTTTCAGGGTCATGGTCTCCTCTGATTGGTCAGTGCCAAGGCAGGGCGTCTTTAATCATTATAGTTGATTTTGGCATTGCCCATCTGGTTTTGCTGCTTTTAGGGGCCTGGAGTTGAAATATAATTGAGACCTAGATGTTATGTCCAGGGAGGAAAGGCCAGGGTAAAAGGGGTTACCCTGGGGGTGAGGTCCTTGTTTGCCCAGTTTTGCCCCTGCCAGATGCCCTGGTGACCAACTGCACCAGGCTTTAAATTGCTCAGCCACTGTGTTCAGCTATTTGTCTCAGTTTCCCTATTCCACTTGCAAAGAATTTCCCTAGCTTATTTTCCTGTCTCAGTGCCACACCCTGAGGGGCTGTACCCTGACCTGTTTCCTCATGCTATGGAGGATCATTAACTTCTCTGCCATTACTCAAACTTATCAAATTATAAAACATTCACTGCAGCATCATGCACCTTGGTCTCCTGCAGTTCTCATATGGGGAAAGGGCTGGAGGGGAAGTATGTGGTTCATCAGCAATCAGGGCGGGGCTTGGAGGCCTCACCCTCCCCAGAGCCAGCCCTGGATCCCTGTCTTTGTCTTTCACTTATTATTTTGGGAGGTGTTGAGAAGTTGATCTTTCTCTCCTCGAGTGACTTCTCTTCTGTTTTATCCTGAGCGGAGGCCCATAGGAGAAGACCCCAAGTGGCCATGAACTCTGCCATCACCAGCTGTGAGCACCCTGACCCCTTGGTGAGTGCTGGTAAAAGACAGAGGGAAGGATAAGAAGGGGGCAGGCAGCGAGGAAGGAGGAGGCCTGGTGCAGGGTCCAAGCGTAGAGTCCTAATGCCGTGATTTATTATTACTGCTAAGGATGATGGCTTACAGACCTAGATGACGTTTTAAATTATTAGACAAGGGTGGCAGCTATACTCTGGACCTGCCATCACTGAGGCAAAGATTCCTCCCTGAGAGCTGACCTCTGAATGAACCACAAAGGAATGAGGAAAAGGTGGGAAATCCTCTGCTTTACCTTTATGTGCAGGAACTAAATGTTTGGTTTTCGGGTTTCTCAGAAATGATCAGAAGCCCTTTCTGAAGCAAAGCAAAGGGAAGGAGAGTGGGAAACAGAGAGAGAGAGAGAGAACTGATGTTTACTAAAATCCTCAGGCATTTTATGCACTTTATTTTGTCCCTTTGAAGTCCATAAAGCAGGCTCTTCTGCTCCCATTTTATAGATGGGGAGCCTGAGGCCCAGAGAAGGAAAGTCAGGGTAACCCCGCTGGAGGCTTGTCTACCTAGTCCTTGAGCCCTGCCCTGGCACCTCTCCAACCTATTTTGGCCACTTGAAAATAACAGGAGGAGCTGAGTGGAGACCCTCTGCTCCTCCCACCGCCCACCACAGTTGGAAAGAGGCCCTCCCTCCGCACCAGGCCGGGGCTGCAGCCCTAATGAGGCCCAGCCCAGGTGTCTTCGGGACAGATGCCACCCACGAATCTGGTCTGTGCTCTAGAGCTGTCCCCTGGAGCCAGTCTGCCAGACACTGGTTATGGCTGGCCTGCCTCTGGTAGAGGGGAAGCCCTGGCTCCTTCTGGAAAATCACTGGGGTGAGGCAGACTCCTGAGAGAACTCTCCTCCCTTCTCCTCAGAATAATTTCTGCTGCTACTTCATGGACGCTAAAAACACAAAACAAATCTTGGGAAATAAGTCGAAGACCCCATTGTCTGAAGGCTATGATGTTTTCCACATTTTGGGCTTACCTGAGGCCAGTTGGAGAGGAGAGTGGGCGGGGCACACATCCATCTCCTTTTCAGTGGCCCGTCTTCTCTTCCTTGTCTTCAGAACCTCCAGTTCAGCACCCAGATTGAGAAGTCACCTTCTGGGGTGGTTTTGGTTTTCCCCGTGCATGTCGCTCTGCTAGAAACTTCTAGAGATGTAAGCCAGAGGAAGACAGCTTCCCGACCCTGAAAGCTTATGGCCTAGCCAGAGAAGAGCGGGGAACACAGAAATCGTTCTAATACAAGGGAGAAAATGGTCATGGCATAACAGGGGGACAAGCTGTGCTGGGAGTGCGAGGGAGGAAGGTCATACAGGGGTGGGACATCGGGAGAGGTGATGGAGGAGGAGGCAGTGAGCTCTGGGGAGGAGGGGCACCAGTCGGGAGCACAGTGTGAGCAAAGGCACCGAGGCGGGATAATGGGATAATGGAGGCCCGCCTTGCAGAAACCTGGGCAATCCCATTGGCTGGAGCCAGGCGAATGGGAGTGTTAGGGAATGAACCCCGCTGGGGTCTGGTGGGGGATGGAAGGCTGTGTGGGGTGTGGATGGCCTCAAAGGGCAAAGGATCCAACTTCCCCAAGAACTCCACCCCTTCCCACTGCTGCTGTCCCGGCACCGGTCTCCTCCTGCTCTGCTCGTCTGCGCCAGGGAGCTGGAGGGCTGTCCCTGAATGCACAAGGGACAGAAGTGCAGGCAACGGCCCTAGACACCGAAAGAGGAGAACGGCATTCTCCCATTGACAATGGGACCTTGCACAAGCCTCGCTGAGCCTCAGTCTTTGCAGGAAAAGGTGCAGCCCCTCTTCATGAAGCAGGGGCGCTTCATTAAGGCTTCGGTCTTCCTCCAGAGGGCTTGCAAGCTTCCTCCTTCCGCAGTGGCAGTCACGTGCACAGCCTTCTCCCTGCAGGGCCTCCCCCGCCCCCGGGGACCAAGGCGCTCGCCTTAGCGGGACAGACCTCCTAGCGCTGTCCGGGATGCCCTGCTCTCCAATGTCTCTGTGGTGTTGCTTGTTTCTGCCCAGGTCTGGAGTGTGCTAACGACCCCTCTGGGCCACACAGGGTCCTTCAGCCACACTCTGCGCCTGCCCAGTCTGCACGTGTGAGCGAGGCGAGGTGGTTTACCAGAAACGCCACTTTGACCAGGCTCTGTGCTTTCAGCAGCCTTGGCCAACGGGCTTCAGAGAAGTCAAACACTCTTCTCAGACCTGAAGAACCAGCGGGTTCTCAAGGAAGACAGGTTTTCCCCGGATCCACGTTATAATTTTGTTTTTTGTTTGGACCTCACGCAAGGTCAATTTCCCAGACATTGTTTTAAAAACAGATGTAGAAGTGGTTTCCTTCCATAACCTTCAGAGGGTCCACGGTGATACCCAGACAGAATATTCAAAGGTCATCATGCTGACAATAATCTCTGAGTCATTAGCTCTTAATAGGAAAAAGGACAAGAAGGGCCAGGACCAGCAGTTCCCCCCTCCCACCCACGTTTCCTTCTCCCTCACCTTCTTGGGAGCTCCGAGAGGTCCTGGGGAGGCTGGGAGTGAGCTCGCTGGCAGAGCACACGCAGAGTTACCAGCCGAAGCCCTGGGAGCTCGTGCCCCAGGCCGCGGGAGGAGGCCGCGGGCTCTGTGCTCACTGCGGTCTTCGGGCATCCTTGCACCACCCCAGATTTGGATGGGGACAGGTTTGTCTTTATACAAGTGTAGTCACAAAATAGATGCATTTTTTGTGGAAGAAGGGGCGCATAGAGTAAAACTGCACCGCACTCACGAGGGTCCTAACGCAGCACTGGTTCAGGAGTTATTTTCTGAGGCGCTGCTGAGGTAAAGGGTGCTTAGGCACAGAGGTGGGTGTGGAAGCTCTCTCTGGAACTTTCTCCAGGAGGGGGAGGCAATGCCTCAGGGCAGCGCTGGCTGTGCCACTGTGCAGACTGTGTGCTCTGTGGTCTGACCAGGACCCGGGACCCGGGACCCAGGACCCAGGACCCCAAGGGGGCACATCAGCTAGAGTTGCCTGACTTGTATGCTGGTGGCCTTGCCACCTTCTGGCCACACCAGGGACATTGTTCTCACGCTCCTATCACCCACAGCTACACACTCAGACATTAGCCCTAGGCACACACGTAAAGCCTTTGAAACATGAGACTGGAAGCTCTTTGTAATTATAACAGTTAACAATTATTGGGCAACACCCTATGCCAGGCACAGGACTGTGTGCTTCCTGCTCCATTTTCCCCACTTTACTGAGATGTAATTGATACATAACATTGTATAAGTTTAAGGTGTACAGTGTGTTAACTTGATACGTATATATTGCAAAATGATCACCAACTTAACATTGGCTAACACCTGCGTCACATCACATAATTACCCTTTCCCTTCTGTGGTGAGAACACTTAGCTACTCTCTTAGCACCTTTTAAGTTTATAACACAATGTTATTAACCATAATCACTATGTAGTGTATTAGATCCCCAGAACGTATTCATCTTATAATATCTGTTTGCATCCTCTGACCAAACTCTCCCCATTTCTTCATGCTTTCATTTAATTTTCTCCACGATCTATGAAGTGGGTGTTAACAACATTTCCGTTTTATGAATCAGAAATTTGAGGCTTAGAAATATTAGTAATGTGCTTAAGGTCGGTAAGTTATACAGCCAATAGCTTGGAGGGAAATGTTTAGTTGCCCTGGCTGGTGTAGCTCAGTGGATTGAGCGCGGGCTGGGAACCAGAGGGTCCTGGTTCGATTCCCGGTCAGGGCACATGCCTGGGTTGCGGGCCAGGTCCCCAGTGAGGGCCATGTGAGGAGCAACCATACATTGCTGTTTCTCTCCCTCTCTTTCTCCCTCCTTTCCCCTCTCTCTAAAAATAAATAAATAAATAAATAAATAAACAAAATCTTAAAAAAAAAAAAGAATTCATAGTTAATTTTGGCAAAACTGGTGCAAGGAATGCAAGTTGCCCATTGCCCGCAGAGCAGCCTGTACACACTGAGCTCATTCGTGTTTGTATGTGACATCCGTTCACCCACCATCCATGCAGTCTACACTGGGCACAAGGACCACTGGAGCAACAGAGATCAGTGAGACACATCGATGCATTGTAGGAACTCACAGCCCGGAAGAAGAGATGGATAAGGAACTGTCCATCATAATAAACATGCTGTGACAAGGGCTTCGGCAGATGTCAACACAGGGCCCGGGGGCAGCTGCACCATTCTGGGACCAGGATCCCTCTTTTCCTGATTGGTTGGGAGGAAAACCTGCCCATTTTCTGACCTTGGGATTGACTCCTATGTCCTCCTGCACAAAGCTTCTTCTCTGCCAGGGCTTTGGGCACAGCATCTACTCCTCTTTCTTGTGCCCAGGCTTCACAGGGAGGCCCTGCTGCAGAGATGTAATACTGCAAACCATCAGTCTTTCGAGTCTGGACCTAGATAGAAATCCCAAGCTGGCCAATGGTCATCCTTGTCCCATTGACTCTTGCCTCTGAAAGGATGTCCGTTTGCATGGTTGAAATCAGGAAGTCCACTTGATTCCTTTTGAAATTCCCAGATGTGTCCTTTTCTTTTTCCAAGCAGAGGGGTGAAGGCGTTCTCATCGTCCACGATGCTGGCCAAGGCAGGAAGAAGGAGGGCCAGCGCGAGAGTCCCGGCAGCAGCCCCCTGGCCTATGGCATCTTGGACATCCCACCGTGGTATCTCTGCATCTTCTTGGGGATCCAGGTAATGCCACCCAGCAAGCGCTGGGTCCAAAGAGGCTCTGCCTCAAAAGCCACGTCGATACACACCCCAGTCAAATCGGTCACTGTCTACACTGCAGTTGTGGATACTCTCGCCTTCCACGTGTAATAGTGCACTTCCAGGGAAACACAAGGCTTCTTGGGTCTCTCTCTGTCCAGGAGTTTGGGGGCCATAGAAGGAATTAGCAAGGTTTCTCTCTCACGCTCGGCTGATAGGTTACACTAAAGACAGCGACTGGGACTTTTTTTTTTTTTTTTAGAGATACTGACTTTATTTGATTGGCAACAACTAAGCAGTTCAATAATCAGCGCTTGGGAAATTTGGGGAAACATACTCTCAAACACTTTAGTTGGAATGTTATTTGGTACCACCTTTCTAGATGACAATTTGGTGATTACTACCAACAAGTAAAACACATACAAAGTCTGTCCAGAAGGTATCCAGCCAAGTAATATGAAAAATAGAGACATTTCTTGAAGAAGAAACAACATACAAGAAACATTGTACATAGGACAATGACGCCTCAGCCCCCTTCAAAGTAGGCACCTTGGGACTCACACAGTTCTCCCAATTGCCATCAGCTGCCCTGTTGTATTTTCCTGAATCTCATTGATGGTCTGAAATCTCTTCCCTTTCAAAGGTGATTTTAGTTTTGAGAAAAGTGACAAGTTGCCAGGCACCAAATCTGGGCTGTACGGGTGGCTGAGTCACCTGGATGATTTGATGTTTCACCAAAGAACTCTGCATGAGACGTGATGCATGAGCACGTGTATTGTGATGAAGCTGCCAATCACCAGTTGCCTATAGTTGTGGTCTTCTGTATCTTCTGAATAGTTTCCGTGGAGGAATGTTCACGATTAATGCAAAATTTTTTTTTAAGATTTTATTTCTTTTTATAGAGAGGGGAAGGGAGGGAGACAGACAGGGAGAGAAACAGCAATGTATGGTTGCCTCTCACATGGCCCTCACTGGGGACCTGGCTCACAACCCAGGCATGTGCCCTGACTGGGAATCGAACTGACAACCCTTTGGTTCCCAGCCCACGCTCAATCCACTGAGCTACACCAGCCAAGGCTTAACGCAAAATTTGATGCAGATTTGTTGCTCTACTTACTCAGTCATTTTGAATGAAATGGCTACACACTACACATGCTCACTGAACAGTTTCTACTTCCCCCACTGACTAGTATAGTGAAGTCATCATTGTTCACACATGCGCATTCCAGTCCACTCTCCTGGCTGCCAGATTACATCAATGTCATGAAAACTGTTCTTGTTATATTAACAATAACTGGACTTTTTCCGGCAGACCTCCTCCCTTTAACACTGACTCAATGCTTAATAATCTCTCTGAGGACATGTTGATAAGACTTGTTAAGATAAGTACAAAGTTGTTCTTACAGCATTATTGATAATAGTAAGATCAAAATCACCCAACAAATAAAAACCTAGAACCAACCTAAATATCCATCATTGGGAACCGTTAAATAAATTTTGATAAAGCCTAATGAACCACTTTTTTATGCAGCTGTTAAAAACGGAAATATATATTTACCCTGAAGTTAGGGAATGTTCTCCAAGATATAGTAAGTGAAAAAAGCTAAGTAAATAACCACGTGCAGTGTAATTTTTTGTGTGTTAAAAACAAACAAAAAAGAGGATGATAGGAATAAGTATATGTAATCATTGTGTATGCTTTGAGGAATTCACAAGAAACCAGTAAAGATATTTCACCTTTGGCCCGGCTGGTGTAGCTCAGTGGATTGAGAACCTCAGTGGCTGGGAACCAGAGGGTCCGGGTTCGATTCCCAGTCGGGGCATATGCCTGGGTTGCGGGCCAGGTCCCCAGTGAGGGCCATGTGAGAGGCAACCATACATTGCTCCTTCTCCCTCCCTTTTCCTCTCTCTGAAAATAAATAAATAAAAATCTTAAAAAAAAAAAGATATTTCACCTTTGGATGAGGAACTAGGAAAAGGAGGGTAGCTTTCAACTTTCACTTTTCATTTTGTCATTTTTTTATAGCACAAATTTTCTAATCTCATAGATGTGTTTCTTTTCATTTTACAAATTGTTCCATGTGGAATATTGGAGAAGGGATATACATTTTGTTTGCTTTTCTGTGTTTTTCTATAAAATCAGAAGAGCAAATGTCCCACTATTTTTGCAATGTTATGATCCAATAAAATGGAAAATGTAGATATTTCATCACGAAAGGATGTTGAATTTTGTCAAATGCTTTTCTGCATCTATTGAGATAATCATAGAATTTTTAGCCTTTATTTTATTAACGTAGTGTATCACGTTTATTGATTTGTGTATATTGAACAATCCTTGCATTCCAGGAATAAATCCCACTTGGTCATGGTGTATGATCCCTTTTTTTCTGGTGCCAATTTTAAATAGTTTTATCAAAGACATCTCATTTCCCACTTTACAATACCGTGCTTATGAAGTGCATTATTTCCTTTCCCTGTGCACACAGTCCATATTCAAGTATCAAGAATGCCAAGTTATTTAACTATGCAACAGCTTGACTTTTAAAACTGCCGTGGAATTTGTTCCAAATTTGAGTCCTTTAATATTTTGCGTGGAACAGTGCTAAATCTCTGCGCAAGACTGGCTTAGTCAGCCTCTGACGGTGGGCCCAGCGCAGGCGCCATGGAATGAAGGGCCCCCCCCCCCACCCAGGGAAGCCCCAGGCCTTCCTCCGGCATGTCTACAGCTGGGTAATGATGGGGCTGCAGGCTCTTTCCAGCTCTTTCTGCTGATGTCCAGATTCTTCCTTTTCTGTGGTCTGGTTCTTACCAAGCCAGTGATGATTTCATTGCACTTGTCAAGAACTTTCTCTTTGTCTTCATCTTAGATCTTGCCTTGAAGTTTTTGTCTTTAACAGTTGTTTCCATGTTGAATGCATAGGATTCAATATTATTCTTTGAGTGTACCATTCAATTCCATTTGCTAGTATTTTTCTGAGAATGTTTGCATCTATATTCATCAAGGATATTGGCCTATGTTTTTTTTTTCTTGCATTACCCTTATCCTGGTTTTGGTATCAGGGTTATATGCTGGCCTCATAAAATGAGTTTGGGAGTGTTCCCTCCTCTTCCAATTGTTTTGGAAGAGTTTGAAAAGAATTGGTGTTAATTCTTCTTTAAATGTTTGGTAGAATTCACCAGTGAAAATATCTGGTCCTGAGCTTTTCTTGTTGGGAGATTTTTGATTACTGACTCAAACGTCTCACTTATTGGTCTGTTCAGGTATTCTGTTTCTTCATGATTCGGTCTTGGTAAGTTGTATGTTTCTAGGAATTTATCCAATTTCTTTTAGGTTATCCAATTTGTGTCTTACGTACTTTGTATCTCTTTGTATCCATTGTAATGGCTCTTCTTTAATTTCTGATTTTATTTCTTTGTGTTTCTTTTAAAGATTTTATTTATTTATTTTTAGAGAGAGGGGAAGGGAGGTAGAAAGAGAGGGAGAGAAAAATCAATGTGTGGTTGCCTCTCATGTACCCCCAACTGGGGGCCTGGCCCCCAACTCAGGCATGTGCCCTGACTGGGAATTGAACCAGTGACTCTTTGGTTCACAGGCCATTACTCAATCCACTGAGCCACACCAGCCAAGGCTGATTTTATTTCTTTGTGTTGTCTCTTTTTTTCTTAGTCTACCTAAGGTTTGCTTTTTTTTTTTCCTTGTCTTTTCAAAAATACAGCTCTCAGTTTTGTTTATCTTTTCTATTGCTTTTCTAGTGTCTTTACTTTTTCTCTGATTTTTAAAATTTTCTTCTTTATGCTAACTTTGGGCTTAGTTTGTCCTTTTTCTAGTTCCTTTGAGGTGTGATTTTAATCTTCCTAAATTTTATAAGGCTGTTTTGTGACTCAACATATGACCTATTCTGAAGAATATGTTTGAGTCTCACTGGTCAATGGTCTTGCCCTTACCTTGTTCCTTGTTTCAATAATGAGCCTCTCATCTTATTCTTGTTTTGTTTTTTTTTAAGATTTATTTATTATTTATTTTTAAAGAGAGGGGAAGGGAAAGAGAAAGAGAGAGAGAGAAACATCAATGTGTGGTTGCCTCTCGCACATCCTGTACTGGGGTCCTGGCCCACAACCCAGGCATGTGCCTGATTGGGAATCGAACTGGCGACCCTTTGGTTTGCAGGTCTGTGCTCAATCCACTGAGCTGGGGTGAGAAAATAAGACACCACATTTGAAGGCAGGTGAATGAACAGAAGCCCCAAATCACTGGAGCCGCTGGTTATTTATTCATTAAAATTATGTAACTCCTTTACATAAGATCTCTTAAATCAAGTGGTGTTTGACAGTTTTCTTGCCCCATTTCCTTAGTGACTTGTGTTTTCTTAGTGACCCATGTTTTCCTGGTGACCCATGTGTTCCTGTCCCATTTCCTTAGTGACCTGTTTCCTAGTGACCCAAGATCAACACATGGGCTCATACAGTGGCCATGTGCCTGGAGTTCACACTTTGCTGCAGCTTCGACAGACACCCTCCCACATATTCCCCCTTTTTTGTCATTTTGATCTTGGTCGACATATACTAATGAATACTATTAACGTTACTCCTATTATAATAGCAGATAACCAGGAACTAGAGAGGATTGAGGGAAACCAAGTTTTTGGATTTAACCAATCTAACTTGTTCCATAGAATATCCCAATTTCCTTCTTGAATATTATTGACCAATTGTTGTAACTCTTGTTTTATCCCCTCTTTTAATGATATTATATCAACTTCTAGGGTATCATTAAAAGCATTATTCAAGAGAACCTGCTCATCCTGTGAGTGACTGTGAGTGACTGTAGGTTCCGTTAGTGATTGTACAATTGGCAACACATATTCTCTTGAAGCCGATGTCACAGTCAAGCACTTGCTGTTTTGTTGAAGCTTGCTGTCGTTCCCCTATCCACTGGATAGCGGCTTCAAGAGCATTCAACTTCGTCATTATTTGTTGATCAATTTTACCTGTTCTTGCCAATTATAACTTAGATTTGCTAGGTGCTTATTCACATGATTATCAGTTTGAATAAGATGTGCTTAAAACAGAGCCAGAGGCAACAGCAGAAGCAGCTATCGCTACTGCAGAGACAAGGAATGCGATAAATGCGTCAACAAAGAGTTTTTTGCATGACCTGAACTCTTGTAACGTGGCATGTAGCTGCTGCAAAGTTCCTGGGGGTTGCCAAGGGCGAGTTAGATTTGCCTTGGCCTGTGCTTCTGCATTACACCTTAATATTAGTAGCTTCTTATCCTCAGTGATATTCCCTGGGCAAATGCAATTAGTATACAATCCACCTTCTAGTCTAATATTAAGATGCAAGCCTCAATTAATAACAGTCATGTTAGGAATGATACCAAAAACATATGGGTGACTACTGCAAACAGTAACATTATAACATAATTCTTCCTGGATCTCGACATTCTTTCCTGTTGCATGAATCCACCCTCATCCTAAACATTGTTTACAAAGTGGCTGTGTTACGTGTCACCAATGTGAGTGTTCAGGTCCTGTTATATTGTCTTCTGTCAGCTGATAAAACCTTCCACTTGCTCCGACATCTGACCAGCCAGTTCCATTCCCGGAACGATCAACCGTTTGGTTCTGATTCCAAACGGTAAATCGTGGTCCCCAGTCGGTCAGTTCCCGTGATCTGAGTGTGGTTCTTTGGGGAGTTGAACCTCCGTGGGTTGGTACTCATCATGAAAGGGCTTCACTCTCTTGGCAGGCAACCACAATGGACCTGTGGGGGCAAGAACACTAGCATGCCCTCTTCCCCTCGTTATTGAATCGACTGGTCCTTTCCATGTTGGGTCCTTCTGTTTACGATACCATACTCTGGCCTTTGGTAGCTCCTCAACAGGGATAAAGTGCTTTTCAGCTGGAGTTAAGGAGGTTTCAAAAATATTTAAAAAATTTAAAGTATAGACAGCCATGTTTAATCTTACTCTTGGGGACTCACCCTTATTCCCCCTTTTTTGTTTTACTAGAGTGTATTTTACTAGTCGATGGGCTCGTTCAATGATTGCTTGCCCAGTGGGATTATAAGGGATTCTAGTAGGATGATGAATCTGCCATGTTTGAAAAAAGATTTGTATCTTCTGGGATGTGTATCTAGGGCCATTGTCTGTTTTTATGGCCTGGGGTTTTCCTAAGGCTGTGATAGAGCTTAAAATATGATTAATAATATCTTTAGATCTTTCTCCTCTATGACAAGTTGCATGTATCATATGAGAATAAGTGTCAATGGTGACGTGTATAAATTGATGTCGTCCAAATCCTGGAAAATGTGTAATATCTGTTTGCCATAGTTTGTTAGCATGTAGCCCTTGGGGATTAATTCCTAGGCTGTTTCCTCCTTGTTGAACTGCTTGGCCATCACTACAGGCTTTTACTATTTCTTTAGCTTGTTGTTGTGTAATATTGAATTATTTAACTAAACCTTTGTAGTTTTTTTTTTTAAGATTTTATTTATTTATTTTTAGAGAGAGGAGAAGGGAGGGAGAAAGAGCAATGTATGGTTGCCTCTCACACGGCCCTCACTGGGGACCTGGCCTGCAACCCAGGCATGTGCCCCGACTGGGAATCGAACCGGGACCTTTTGGTTCCCAGCCTGCGCTCAATCCACTGAGCTACACCAGCCGGGCTAAACCTTTGTAGTTTTGATGAAACAATGTATGAGAATTTTTTGCTGCTTCTAAAGTTAAGTTCATTATATGAGTATCAACTTGTCGGTTACCTTGAGTTAATGGGCTGGGCAAATTGGTATGAGACCTGATGTGAGTGATGAATATAGGGTGTGTTCTTGACCTTAATAATTGTTGTAATTGAAGAAATAATTTTCCTAGTTCTATATCTCTAATATGAATAATTGCATTTTCTATTTTTTGACATACTTGTACTGTATACATAGAATCACAAATAATATTAATTGGATTCTGAGGAAAATGTTGAAGGGCAACAATCAAAGCAGCAATCTCAGCCCTTTGAGTACTGGAATAACCAGATTTCTTAAAATATTTCTATCAACCCTTCTCTTGCCAAGCTATGCCTGCTGTCCCCTACTTTCCTGATCCATCAGTAAACACATTTAAGGCGTCCGGGATAGGGTTACGGGTAATAGTTTCCTTCTTATCAACCATGATTTGCTGCACAGTCTGAATTAACTTATTGTTTGGAAGGCCAAATTTTATTTGTCCACAGTAGTCTGCCATTGCAATTTGTCCCTTGATACTAGTAATTATAAATGTTTCAAAACCTGTTAAGGGAATAGGAATCCAGGTGATCATTGGATCGTACCCTGTTAGTTGTACACATCTCAATCTACCTTTTGTAATTATTTCAGCACTTAGTTCTAAATACAGAGAAATACTTCTTTTAGGTATATGAGGTAAATATAACCATTCTAAACATCTTAATTTTGAATCATATTGTCCAATAATGGCAGTAGGGGAATCCTTAGTAGCCAAGATAAATAATTCTAATGGTTTTGAGAGATTCACGCTAGAGAGGAATTGTACTGCTATTTTTTCTTCTTTTAAATCTAGTTCCTTTTTTGCCTCTTCAGACAACTCCCGAGGGGAGTCTAAGGCACTATCTCCCTTAAGACTATCAAATAAAGTGGATAACTGATGATTTGGGATTCCTAGACTAGGTTGAAGCCAACTGATATTTCTGAGTAATTTCTGAAAATCATTTAGAGTTTTCAATTCCTCTGTCCGAATTTTAAATATTTGTGGTCTTACTGTTCTTTCTGACACTAAGTATCCAAGATGTTGAAAGGGTGGTTGTTTTTGTATCTTTTCAGGGCGATTTTAAGGCCTACTTCTTCAAATCTCCTTTGAACACTTTTAAAAATATGGACAAGAATAACCCGTCCTGATGGGCTATAGCAATATCATCCATATAATGGAAAATTAGTGCTCTTGGGTACTTAGTTCTGATTGGTAATAATGCCTGATGTACAAAATGTTGACAAATAGTAGGACTATTTTTCATTCCTTGTGGTAAAACCGTCCATTGATATCTCTGAACTGGCTCCTGGTTATTTAAGACAGATATAGAGAAAGCAAATATTGCTCTGTCTTGATCACATAAAGGGACAGTGAAAAAGCAACCTTTTAAATCTATTATGGTTAGCTGCCATTCTTGAGGGATTAAGGAGGGTAAGGGGGCACCAGACTGTGAGGGCCCCGTGGATTCCATGACATTATTGATGGCTCTTAAATCACGTGAGAGCCTCCATTTTCCTGATTTTTTTTGTAAAGTAAAAATAGGAGTGTTCCAAGGACTAGCTGTAGGCTCTATATGTCCAGCTTGTAGTTGTTCCGCTACTAATTTCTTAATCTGAGCTAACTTCTTCCCTTTAATAGGCCACTGTTCAACCCATACTGGCTCTTCTGTTTCCAAGTTATGGGTAGGGGAGGAATCTTGACAGCGGCCATTAAGATAAATTTTCTCCTACTTGTAATTTAACTCCCCATTGGGACTGTAAATCTCTCCCCCACAAATTAAATGGTATGGGAAGAATCAACGGTTTGAAGTAAGCAGCCATGGAATTGAGCCAGAACTCACGGGGATGACGAGACTGCCTCAGGGGAGGCACCTAATGGGGAGGCATGGAATTTAAATTAACTGGAAAAATTTCATCCTCCCGATGCCATCCGGGAGGAACTACTCCTTCTCCAGGTCCCAAATTCCCAGGATCAGGGGGAGCCGTAGGATCTCGAGGGGGTTTCTCAGGCCCCTCCTCGCCTTCCTCCTCATTGTCTATATCATCTCCCCCTATGTCACCTAAAGGCCTTTTTAAAATTTCCTGGGTGGGAGTAGGACAGGCAATATGCCCAGGGTTAGCGGGTTGCAAAGGGCGTAGGGCGGTAGCTACGTAAGCCCAGGCTCCTAGAAGGGAGCTGCCAACAGTGCCGCAGCTTTCCTGTTCCTGGTGTGGACACTGACCTACGCGGTTCCGTACTTCAGTATCCAAGGTTCCTTTATCCAGAAACCCTGGGCAGTGATACTTAACCTGCTCCATAAGAGCTGCTAAATGCTTATCTTTTACATCGCATCCAGTAGTTTTTAAGAGCTGATGGATGAGATTGTAAAAGATTCGTTGTTCCTTAGTCATGGAATGCCCCGTACTTTTATCAGAGGTTCTATGAAAGTGAAAATCACCTGTTCTACTGTCGGTTCGCCGGCTTAGCCCTGACAGCAGATTCCTCTCTGCGAGCTGCAAATACCTTGTGCTGTTAGTCCCAGGTCCTCACACGGGGCACCACCTGTGGCGAGAAAATAAGACACTGTACTTGAAAGCAGGTGAATGGCCAGAAGCCCTGGATCACTGGAGCTGCTGGTTATTTATTGATTAAAATTGTATAACTCCTTTACATAATATCTCTTAAATCGAGTGGTGTTTGGCAGTTTTCTTGCCCCATTTCTTTAGTGACTTATGTTTTCTTGGTGACCCATGTGTCCCTGCCCCGTTTCCTTAGTGACCTGTTTCCTAGTGACCCAAGATCAACAAATGGATTCTTACAGTGGCCATGCGCCTGGAGCTCGCCGTTTGCTGTGGCTTCGACAGACACACTCCCACACTGAACTACACCAGCCACGGCACCTTGTTCTTAAAGCTCCCTCCTTGGTTCCTGTTACGTCCTCCTGTGCTGTGTTCCTGCCTTGGTTTCTTACCCAGAATATTAGTTTCTGGCGCTAGAGTCCTACCCGTCAGCCCCAGACCCTGTGGCTAGTTTCCTGCTTTTTGCTGCCAGGGCTTCCTAGTTCCCACCGCTTCGCTGGGTCTCTGCCTGTCACTCACCGCCAGGCTCCTCTGAGACGAGTGGTGGGCTCTTGCCTCTGGCAGCAGAACTGGGAATGAAGGCGGAGCTGGCAGCCACAGCAGCCACATGCCTGTCTCTTTGCTCTCCTCTGCCCACAGCACTTCCTCACGGCCCTGGGGGGGCTCGTGGCCGTGCCGCTCATCCTGGCCAAGGACCTGTGTCTGCAGCATGACCCCCTCACCCAGAGCTACCTCATCAGCACCATTTTCTTCGTGTCTGGCATCTGCACTCTCCTGCAAGTGTTTTTCGGAGTCAGGTAGGTACAATATCTCCGCGCGGACCCTGACTTTTATCTGCCAACCAGGTGTGCTTGGATTGTGGCCAGAAAGGCAGTTAGGCAGCTGGCGGGGCATGACAGAGGGAGCACAGGGCGAGGGGTCAGAGTCTGGGTTCAAACCCTGGCTCCACCACTTACTGTCTGTATCAACTAGGAATCTTGATTCAAGTACCAGGAATCCAGATGAGCTTAGGCAACATTGCTCTTCGTTAACTTAGAAGATGAAGCCAGGAGAAAGGCCAGGTGCATCACGCATCAGAGACACGTTGAACCAGGGACTTGGATGCCACTAGCGCTGTCTCTGCATCTCGTCTCTACTCAGACGTGCCCCTAATATTGGCGAGACCCAGGCTAAGCGCACAGATGGAGACCCACGCACTCCATGTCTAAGAACTGGAGAGTTACGAGCCAAGATTACAAACTCTTAAAATATGTTCTCATCATCTTACCTGGGAGGCCAGGTTTGAGTTTAGAATTCTCTGACTTCTCGGAGTTCTACTTTGGATGCTGGGGGCGGGGGCAGCCCGCAGCCTGCGGCCTTCCCGCTTCTCTTCCCTCCCCGAGCTCTGCTCCAGATCGCAAACGGTCTTAATGCATGCATGCGGGCACACCGAGCTGCTTCTCGAAATTCCATCCACACACCCCTGACCCCCCACCGGGTTCCCCAAACAGCTGCCACCTGGCCACCCTTCAGGCCTAGGGTGTGCACACATGCCTCATCATCTGCCTTCAGCAGGATACAACTGGGAAAGGGGCCCAGGCAAGATCTGGAAGAGGCTCAGGGCCATTTGGGCAGAGAATTCTTGGGACTCGCCAAGGAAGGGCACCATGGACTGAGGTGGGCATGTCTCCTTGGCCCTGCGGACTCCTCCCTGAAGGAGGCCAGAGTGGGGCCCTCTAGGACATTGGGCTGAGTGTGGGGGGCTCTCCTCTCCTACGTGAGGGCAGGGCTGTCTCTTCATCACCTGCTGGGGCCTGTCCTCGCAGACAGGCTTCCTGCTCTGTCTGTAGGCAAGGCTGTTGGCAGTGACCCCCTAAAGCAAGCAAGTACTGCTCTGGCTGGCCCCACATTGTAAAATCCCAGGGAAGACTCTGATTGGCACAGTTTAAGCCCAATGCCCAGTCCTGGACCTGACAGGGGAACAAACACGGCAACTCCCATTCAGGAAGTTTTCCTGATGAAGCAGGAAAGATAAATTCTGTTCTGAGTAAACAAGGCAATGGACATTCACCGAACCAGATCTGTGGTCTGGCACCTATCAAGTCAGGCAAATGATGATGCGTGCCCTGCTCCCTCACAGTAGCATTGAGATAATCAATTGGTATAATGACTGTAATTCCTTTTCTTTTAAACCATCAAGTCCTTTATGTCTATATATAGGCTGCTCAATTCCATCTGAGTATAATGGAGTCCTTGCTCTGGAGCCAGCCTGGACAGAACTGGGAGGGGAGCCTGGAAAATGTGTCTGTGGAGCCCCCTCCCCCCAATTTCCGCATGTCTCCCCACATTCTCCACCTCCACCCCCTGAGTCCCCTGAATCCCAAGAACCTCCTCCATCTGATTACCATCCTCCCAGGGAATGGCCCCTTGCAGGCCCTCGGGCCTTTCCCAGTAAATCGGCTGGTCCTGTGTCTTCTTCCTTCAACACTGATGTAATGTCTAGTCCAAGGTCAGCCTGAAGAGTTATACAGACTTGGGCGTCCTCGTTAAGAAAAAGGACACACAATTATGAATACAAAATCATGTATCAAAAAAAGAATATTCACTTCGAACAAAAAGAAAAATCACAACACATTACAAAATGTTTAAAAAGGAGGTAAATATCACCAATGCCACAGGTTCTAAAACACAGCCTGATATCTTTTTTTTATTCCATTTTCCCACCGTTCACTATAAGACTTTGCCCCCACATTTGATGAGCGCACACTCCTGGATGACCCCTTCGTCTTACAGCGAGAAGGAAAGATGATTCAGTTATCCCCAGCACTGGCGGTCCAGATTTGTTTGTTATTGCTGAGAGTCGGCTTGTGTTGGCACGACTCACCCACAGACCGGAGCACAAGATAGATGTGTGTTCTTCAGAACAGGCACGCTGATAACTTCTGTTGCACTTGACTCCTATGAAAACAATGTAAATGCATGGTGCCTTCATAATTGTGCTTGCTGCCTTGTTAAGGGTATTCCTGATAGGAGCAATCTTCCGTTTTCCCTGCACATCAGTGAGAACCAAACCTTTTCTGGCAATTCAGCATATTGTCAAATTTTCCACAGGCTTGCTCCTGCCTTCACACATTGCAAACCTTGTTTCTCATCCACCAATCACACACGTCCCGTGCCAGGTGCTACAGGACACATTTAGATCATTGTATAGCCCCTGGTCCTGCACCTTCGCGTCATGGAGTGGAGTGGGTGGGCACTGTGATTACCCAAGAGAGCTAGCCTAGCAATGAAGTAACTATTCGTGGATAGCTTAGTGTTCTCAGCCACACGAATATGTCCCACTGCATCCAAACTAAATTTATCTGGGCTCACCTTCCACTTAGCCGGGTCCTAAAAGTGCCATTGGAAGCAAAGCGTGGAGTTAAGAAGGTGGCAGTGGAAAGAGACAGTAGTGATAGCCAGTTTGCCTGAAACCTTTGACTTTTGCAAATTTTATGAAGGCATGCGGCTCATGAGCACATTGGCCCCTCCTTGGACGTTAGAAGGAGCCATGCAAGTGAGGGCCCTCACTGCAACCCTGGCTTTGACCTCCTCTCTGCCAGGCCTGTCTTACGAGAAAATGACTTGAGGGGAAAAGTTAATATCCATTTGTTCTCTATCGGTTGTCTGAGTGAAGCCAAACAGATGCAGGCTGGTGCAGGGCTGGTGCGTGGTTCCCTGGACAGGCTGGCTGTAGTCAGCATCCGGGTGGAATGCGCAGCCCCAGTGTGGCCTGTTGGCGGAAGTCAAACACAGGCGCTTTCCGGCACGCTTCCTTCTCAAGCCATTTCTGGGAGTGATAACAATGCTTGAGTTCTCCCGTTCTCTGCGGAGGGACTCTAAGACTGGTATCTACATCTTTGGCAGCTTATTCTCCGTTTTCCCTTTCCCTTCTTTTGACACCATCTCTGTGAGCCCAGGTTTCTCCCAAATCCCCCACCCTGGACATGAAGAGGCACAGGGTTTGGGCTGGGCTGTCTCTTAGGTGCATGTCCCATACATGTACTAGGAAAGTACATAAAAGAAAAATTAGAAATGCAAAAATATGTCAGTCTATCTATCATCTAATTATCTACCTATTTATCCTATGGAAAGTGTACTGACAAGAAGTTATGAGAAAGGAAATGGGAAGCCTGACCAAATGGAGGGGAGGGGTAGAGAGGAAAGAGTGGAAAACAGAATTGGAAGGTCTGAGAACAGCATAATGAAGAATTTATTGATACATTTTGTGAACCTAAAGGTAGGACATGATAAAACACTGAAACACATACATGGAGAAATTAATCTTGAACATGAAAGGTGTTTAGCCATTACAAAAACACAGCCAGTCCATAGATCGCATTATCCTAAACATGTAAAATTATCTCAAAAGACTACAACATGAATAGAATTAGAAAAGTGTTTATCTACTTGAAAATTTTTAAACTCCCTTAAAAATGTCTCAATCAGGGACAAATTTCTGTATATAATAACAGAAAACATTTTTTAAAAGTGGAAATAAACCTCAGGTAAGCCTCATTATATTCTGGCAGCATCCAAATTCTATATAATGAGTGGTAGACAGCTTATACACAGAAAAAAACAGACACAGAATCCCACGAATGAGTCCATGTATTTCATGGCTAATGAAATGCAAATTCACATTTACTAGAGCTTCATTACATGCCTATGAAACTTAAAAAGCAGTAAAATGGTAAAATCCAATGTTGGCCGGTCTTCTGTGGCCCCAGGCTCAGTGCCAGAGGGATGGAAATGAAAAGTAAGCACTGCCTGCCCTCATGGAACCCGGGAATCCGAAATGGCTGAGGCAGCCATGGCAGGCTAACGCAGGGGGGGTTTGTACGCACAGCCTTAAGGTGTTTATTTTTATTTTTATTTTTAAAGATTTTATTTATTTATCTTTAGAGAGAGGAAGGGAGGGAGAAAGAGAGGCAGAGAAACACCAATGGGTGGTTGCCTCTTGCACGCCCCCTACTGGGAACCTGGCCTGCAACCCAGGCATGTGCCCTGACTGGGAATCCAACCAGCAACCCTTTGGTTCGCAGGCCCATGCCCAATCCACTGAACCACACCAGCCAGGGTTGTAAGGTGTTTAAAACAATCCCTGAGAGCAAGGTACTGCAGGTGTTTGGTTCGCTCGAACAAGGGCCAACAGAGAAATTGTAATTAGAATATAAGTGGGATCTTAGTCTCACTCACAACCATGTCCCCAATACCACGGCACCTAATGCCTGCCACCACCTAGCAGGTCCTCAAAAAACATTTGTTGAATGAATGAAGTCATAGCAAAAAAAAAAGTTATCTTATTATGTACTCTTTGGTTATACCCATATACAGATATGTATATGTTTATTTTGAAAGCTCAAAAGGGATTTGGTATTACATGCAGCATGTTTCCTGTCCTGCCGAAAGACAGACTCAGTTTTTAAGTTAAACCAAGTTACCACACCTTCCCTTCCATTGCCCGCATGCTCCTGCCTTGCTTGGGCCGTGTAGTCCACTCCCCTTTGGAGACCTATGTGTCTAGATTTGCAAATCCAGATCAGTGGTTCTCAGCCCCGGCAGCTCGGCAGGACCACCCAGAGCTCTCTGCCCGCCTGCCCCCGCCCCCCCGCCCCGCCCCGTGCCTGGGCGCCCTCCTGAGCCACCCACTGCTGAGTCAGAACCAGGCACCGCTGATTCCAGTGCTCAGCCAGGCCACAAGGGTCACTTAGACAGTGAAACTCTTTCATAACCTTGATACCCTCATTTTACAAAATGTGTTCAGTCATTTTCCAGAATAACTCTTTCAGATGTCTCCAGGAAATCCTGAGTTCAAAATACCCCTCTAGTATTGTTTTTAAAAAAAACATCCGAACTGGGTGTATGCCATGATGCCCAATGCAATCAAGGTACCAGAGTCCCTCGGTCCACTCCCCACCCCCACGCTGGAACGTCCAAGGGCAGGCAGACTAGGTGTGCCTCCACAGTAAGAGGGGATCGCTGGAGGTGGACTTATCAGGCCATGTGCACCTCGGAGGGAAGACAGGTCCATAGGCTCAACTAGAAGTTCTCACGGAAGCCAGCATGACACGCTGACCAGGGGGAGGAGGAGGGCTGGGGTGGGGAGAACACCCTGCTAACTGACCTCAAACCTGTTCTGTCCGTGTGATAAAAACGAGCCTGCAGGTGGGGGCCTGGGGCTGAGGTTCATTTCTGGAGATGAGCGAGAATCTGGCCACCCAGGTGTCAGGCTGAGCCTCCCCTGTTGGCAGGAGCATGTCCCCCATGTGAGCTGTACCTTGGTCTCAAGGTCTGGGGAAGGTCCGTGGCACCCACGAAGTGAGTTCTCTGAGCTCTGTGCTGTCTCTGAATTATTCCCCAGGGCCTGTCTGCTCCTGAGCTTGCATCTCCTGGACGGGGGTTAGGTCTGCTGGCCTTTCACCTGCCCACCTCTCCTATCTGTCCAAAGGTTGGCAGGGCTGGAGGGTCTGAGCGGAGGCTTCACAGGAACTCCGTGTGTCCTGAGAACAGCAGGCCTCGCAGGCTGCCTGTGAGCCCAGCCAGGACTCGGGATTAAAAGGCTCCTACTTGAGGGTGGTGACAGACCCGTGCTGAAGGACTGTGTGGGTAACTGTGTTCTTCCCTCCTCCAGGCTGCCCATTCTCCAGGGAGGGACATTTGCTTTTCTGGCCCCCTCCCTGGCCATGCTGTCTCTTCCCACCTGGAAGTGTCCCGAGTGGACACTCAACGCCAGCCAGGTGAACACCAGTTCTCCCGAATTCACCGAGGAGTGGCAGAAGAGGATCCGAGAGGTAACGGGGCACGAGGGAGGGGCGGGGTGGGTGCGTGTGTGGAGTGGAGGGATACTCAACCGGGGTGGGGGGCTACTGGGTTGATTCATTTGTTCAACATTCATTGTTCAGCTCGCCACCAGGCAGGATCCTGGGCGTTCAGGCACTGCTGCAGATAAAACAGTGTGTCGATATGCAGGACGGGGTGGGAGGGAGAGACCAAAGTATTCCCATAAGTAAATGAAAAGGGGGAATTTCAGGGAGTTATTGTGCAATGAAGAAAGTCAAGCGGGGTGATGAGCAGGAGACGGATTGGGGCTGCCAGGGTGGAAAAGATGGAGGGGGTGTTAAGTTTACTTCAAAACACTCCCTTATTTCAAGGAGGAAGAGCGCGGACATGTTCCTTGCCAGTCCCAGGAAGCAGAGAGGTTTTAAATTAAGTCATCAAGGGTCATTGTTGATGCCAAGTGTGGTGCTAAGTGCTAGGACTGCAAAGAGACAAGGAGACATGTCACAGCGATGATGACGATGAGGAGGAGGATGAGGATGATGGTGATGATGGAGATGATAGTAGGAGCAGATTGTAGTAGCTGAGCTCTTAGAGTTTTCCAGACATTCTGCTACAAGTGTTTCACAGACACACAAGTGCAACGTTGCCTGTAGCCACAGTGGGCTCCGATCAGGGGGAAACCACCGTGCAGGACCAGGTCTGGCTCAGTCCCACTCTGGTAGTGGGTGCTGTCTGCTTAGTCTGCCCACTTGGGCCGGTTGGGCCCCTGTGCTTATCTGCTGTGAAACCTGACCCTTAATTCAGTTGTATCATCAGGGGCAAGGTACTGGTGGCCTTAATCTATGGGGGGGACCAAAATAACCCAGAATTTATTGATACAAAATAGTGTATTTATTCTTACATGTTTAAACATGGACTAAGTACAGGAGACCTTCCAAGTACTTTCCATTTGATGCAATACACCTATCAAAACTTTTTTTTTCCACTGCTCAAAACAGTTTTTGAACTCATCGATGTGGATGCCTTTTAGTGCTTCTGCCGTTTTTTTGTTCCACCTCTTTGACATCGGCAAAACGTTTCCCTTTGTGGACTTTTTCATCCAGGGAACCAAAACAAAAGTCGCTCGGGTAGAGATTGGGTAAATAGGGAGGGTGGGGCATGGGGGTCATGCCATTTGTGATCAAAAACTGCTGAACACTCAGTACGGTGCAGGCAGGTGCGCTCGTAAATCACCCATCATGAAATGGGCAAACAGGTTGGAAGAGCCTTTAAAGAAACTCACTGAAGCTGAATGCAGCCTCTCACAACAGCGTCAGCTGATACGCTGATAGAGATGGGTTCCTAGCAGGGGAAGCCTGTCCTCCAAAGGACCCTCCCTCTAGAAGCTAGTTCCATCTGGTTTTTTGCTCCCCGCCCCATAGACTCTGAAGTCGGGCTGTGTTCCAGGTTGGCTTATCTAATCAGCAGATAAAGAAGTCAGCGCCCTCAGGATTCTCGGGTGGCTTGCTGGTGGGGTTGAGAGAGTGCAGGTCACCTGAGATCTCTAGGCAGCCCACGCGCCTCCCTCCCAGCCGGCCCTAAACACCTAGGCCTGGAGCCAGGCCACGGGCCACCTCCTCCGGAGCAGGCGCAGACTTTCCCAAGCACCACCCGATGATGGGGCTCCAGTACCAAGTGTGTTCGGACCTGCCTTTGGCACCGCCTCCGTTGGGCTCACTAGAACCAGGCCAAGGACATTGCTGGACTCAGAGCAGAGTCTGTTCCCGAGATATCCCCGGGGGCCAAGACTTAGACCAGCTGGGGTCCATCCTGCAGCCCGCACCCCAATCCATGTTCAGTGTCCTAACGGCCTCATGACTGTGACAACAGTCTCATCCCCTGTATGCAAAACATACAGGAGGAGGAAGTCATAGGAGGGGACATGGCACAAGGTCCCCATTCTTGCCCATATTCGACCAACGAGAAGGAATAGAATCAACAAAACGTCTCAGCGCATATACCACTACTGTATGTTCGATGATGCTTTGGTTTTACTTTTTCTCCCCTATGAACTCGATCAGTCCATGACACATCTTAATCTTATGGAAATGTGTCCTGATGTGCCAACGACACTCACAGTGTTAGCTCCTCCTGTCCTTTCAGTAACTCTGGGTCCAGGTATATGAGATGACTTTCAGTTTAGTAGAATCAACCCGGACGCCACCGTCCTTCACCTCAGACTGAAGATGTATCTAGAAATATTGCTAAAAAATAATCTTATTATTTTCAACTTATTTTATCTTTTAATGTTTATTATTTTTTCAATCCTCACCTGAGGACATGAGCATTGATTTTAGAGAAGGGGAAAGGACGTAGGGAGAGAGGGAGAGAAACATCGATGCAAGAGAGAAACATGGATCAGTTGCCTCCCGTACGTGCCCTGACTGGGGACCGAACCTACAACCCAGGCACGTGTCCTGACCAAGCATTGAACCCACAACCGTTTGGTTTACAGAACGATGTTCTAACCAAC